>JAHOYR010000009.1:3501710-3563954 GCA_023213295.1 Bruguiera hainesii
TGTAAGATATGATTGAAAAAGAAAGATATTCTCATATCTTTAGTATGTTATCAATCTTTTTTAATTGATGTTTTGAGTAATATATAATGAATTGATTCTAGTACTACAATCCATATTGTTAATATTATACAAGGCTTTCTAAACTTAAAGAAGTTAAAGGAAAGTGAGCAAGACATTGATTTAGGAAATTAATGCATTCTCATTTTAAAGCTATGGAGACTTACTATTTCATTTTAAGATTTAGTTTTGTGTTAGACTTAGAAAATACCTTTTATGTTCCATCATTCTCAAGAAATTTAGTTTCTATTTCTAAATTAGCACATATAAGTTATTAGTTTGTCTTTGAAAACTCCATTTTCAGTATTTTGCATGATAAAAATTATTGGTTCTAGTTGTTTAGTTGATGGTTTGTATAAATTTGATAGAAATAGGCAGTTGTTAAGTTTCCCATCATAAATCTCTTCTAAAAGAATTATTAAAACCCTACGTTTCTCCTAAGAGGCATTTAGTAATCAAGTAATTATTCTTGTTGCTTTTATAATGCCCTTCATGAACTATAGAGAATTAATTAACACAATTGAATTATAGTTAACAACAAAGAATTAATCAACATAACTGAATTATTGGGTCAATTAGTGAATGTCAATTGAAATTTATAGATAGAACTAGCAACAGATGAAAGAATACTAGAAATTGATTTTGAAATTAAAAGTTGAAAGAGTAAAACGCCTTTCAAACAAAATAAGTGAAAAAATACAACAAAACACCATGTCAACGTTTGAAAGAGAATCACCAAAGCAAAGGGCCTACAGTTAGGTGGTCACTTATGATTCAAGAAGTTTGTTCTCTTTTGCTCTATTAGAAGTGAAGATTTTGATCATGCCCATACATCAAAGGAAACTAAATGATAAGTTTTGGATTATCTTGAAAGACCAATAAATGGAATTGTTAGTAATTAGTTCTCAATCAATACCAATCTAAGTTTAACTAAAGAAATTAAGAGCATAAAACACAAGTGACTTGATTTGAAGCGTGCCTATCCCCCTGCTCACTATGCTTAGTGAAATTCAGATGCCACTATGTCATTCTCCGCATAGTGGCATAACCCCCAATAGCAAATGTCCTGAGATGATTCAAGGTAGCTGCTGCTTTGTGGTAGGCCCTAATTATCCTCTGTGGACCCAAAATCCTTGACTTCTCACCAAAAGCATCTCTATTCACATTATTCGCTCTATGACTTGGCAACTGAACTCCATTCTTTTCTTCAAAAGGCTAGAATCTTAGTTTCGCAAACAAGCCTGCCATTCTCCTCACCTATAAGAACAAACAAAAGCTCTCCAATATCAATTTATCTAAAATCCTAAATTAGTCAAATGATCATCTTTAACTTCGAAAAGAAAAACCAAATATTCAAAAAATATGAAACAAAAATAAAAATAAAAATAAGAAGAAAAACAAAAGGCATGCATATGTGCCTTCAGATCATAATCATTTTCAGTAGAATAGAGTGGTGGATGCCAAATAAAGTCAACAAAATTAATTGGTATTCGGCTACCAAACTTCAAAATGGTGCCCATTTGAATGAGAATCCTGAAAGTGTCTTAGATGTTATTGGCGTTGAGCTCCTTAAAGCTCTCAGTACAATCTCCTCCCTACAACAAGAAGGCCTTGCCCATTGCAGCCTCCCCAACTTGCTCCTCTTTTTTCCTAGATTCACTGGTGAACACAATCAAACGGAAGTGTCAAGCATCCTGAGCACCGATTTGAGTGCCTCTTAAGAGAGCTTTAAGGGATAAAAAAATTAAAAAGCTGCAGTTTATATAGATTCGACATCTCTTAAGTCTATGTCTTCTCCTTATGGTTTCCTAAGCTTTGAGAGTTTAATTCAATATCAATCTACTTAAATCGAGAGCAGAACAATTCCTTACACACAAGGGTCACGTAACCTTAATTACAAAGTTTCATAAATCTCTTCAACTCATAAACTCACTTCACAAACATTTGGAGCATTCTAGCTCGCTTTTTCTCATTTTGAGCACACTTGCTCTATAACTTTGATCTTTCTCACTTTTGCTATGCAATCATAAAATTATTTGACGCTAGAAATATTCTTGGTGTTTGTGACTTACTGTATACAAGTTATTTTATACAGAAAGTAACATTTTTAGCCATTGGATACATTAATAAAATTTCATTTAGTGCGTTGACTAGATTTTGAAGGCATTGTGGAGATACTGCCTGTGCAGCAGTGGTTGATCTATTGAATTATTTGTTTGGTCAACTATTCTATAATTGACTCTATTCCCCAGAAGCACTGCAGTTCCAGATTTAATATATCTTTTTGGAGCCTTTTAATTTGTTGCAAAAGTGAATTTTGCTAGCAAAACTTTTTGAAAAACACTGCCGAGTCTTCAAAAAAGACAAAAATAAAAAAATGAACTTGCTCTTGTTCTTTTGAGGACAATAAATATACGCTAGCGAAATCTTTCTTGGAAGATTTATTAGATTTGTGCTAGCAACTCCCATTAATAAAAAATATGATCTTGTGCCAGTAGAAATTTCCTTGTACAAAATGTGATGTGCGCCATGCACATTGTTGTCTTTCAATTTTAAGGACTTGCCTTTTGCACATATTTCCATCTAAATAATTGTTTTTTTTTTTTTGAAAGGACAAGGGGATAACTACAAAAGTTCAATCCAAAAATGTAAACAATGGATCATGATAATTGATCTTGCCATAACAAGAAATAAATTTGAATACTTGAGCCGCAAAGGCAATGATCACACAAAATGATATAATTTTGTTGACACATCAAAATAATTTAACTGAGAACATTACCTAGCAATATTTTCTGTTTATGGCCGTCAAAATTATGAGAAAAAAATATCATTTCTAGTGGAGTTAAGGACTTTTCCTAAATGGGATTGCCATGGGGCAATGTTGGTGATTTCAATTTGACACACAGTGAGGAAAGAGACAAAGATTGCCAACATTGTCAAATTTCAATGACATCGACGAAAGGAATAATCTTACTGGTCTTCCTGTTATTGTTGCTAAATTCACTTGGTCTAAGTGCAATTTTATCTCACGAATTGATCATTTTCTGACCTCAACAAATTTTAAGAACTTTAATTGGCTTTTCCTACTACCACTGGAAAGAATCTCCTATGATCATTGTCCTCTTCTTCTGCATTGTGGTAATCTTAAAGGAGTCAAAGGGTCCTTTTACTTTGAAAATATACAATGAGTACACTTTTCTAGTGGCAAACAAATTGAAGCTCCTCAAAGCTAAGGCCAGAAGTTGGAATCCTAGAGTCTATAGTAGTAATTCGGAAGAAAATTGTGTTGGTCAGTTGGACAAAAAAAATAGAACTCTGTTATCAAGTGACAAATTCATGAACAGAATTCAGTTAAAATCTGGTCTAGAGAGTACTCTCTCGATGGAAGAAATTTCTTGGTGTCAAGATTCAGGGGAATTGTGGCTTTAACGGATGACAGAAACATGACTTATTTTCATCGCGTTGCAAACTTTGGAAGGAGGATTATATCAGAGACATCTCTATGCTTGGAGAGCATTTCAGTAATCAAGAAGCACTAGAGGAGGTCGTTTGGAAACATTTCATTCAAATTTGTTAGGAAATAGAATCTACAGGTACAAAAATACAGGACAACAAAATAAAGAAGACTAAAAGAAAAGAATAAATGGGCACACAGAGTTATGTGATTTGGCATTCAGCCTAAGTCAACGGGTAAGGACAAACTTAGAATATTTATTACCAAACAAATAAGAGATATTACAAAGCACACAAAAGGTTCAAAATACTTAAAATCCTAATACATTGAATTGGCACTCACTTTTTTTTTTTTTTTCGCACACATCACAAAATCTCACAATAGATTAATTTACATAACAGAAGAGCTATTTTTGCTCTTGTCCATGTCGATTATGTAGATTTATTTTTTACCTTGCAATAAAGCAATAGAGCCCTATTTTTATATATTGCAAATCGAAAGAAGTCCAGAAACACCAAGAAAAGATGCCCACTACAATTAATATTGTCAATTTCACCGAAAACAAAACGGATAACAAATTAGTTCGTGCATTTAATGTCATGATTTTCATCTGCGTGAATTAGCCACGATCGCTTGACTATCAAAGACTGCGTGAGGGACCAAAGAGTGTGCCAAATTAATTCTTGGAGGGGCCAAGGAACAATACCTACTTGATTGTCTTAACCTCCAAATAGGTGATGAGTTTTATTTCCTTTCAATAAAATATGTGTGTTGGCGTATTTTCAAAATAGAACAATTTTTAAATGGAGTTAAGAGTTAGCTAGAAGAAGTTCATAATTGATTATGTCTAAAAGGCATGACTACTCAAAAGCAGTTACATAACTACCTCAATTTTTGGATACAATTGTATTGAATAGTTATACAGCTATGTGTCACAGGTCTAATGAATTTAGTGCTCCATACCCGTGCGGCCTTGAGAATTCCTCCCAAGCAACTTTTCACACACCTGACTCATAAGAACCTTTAAAAAGAAACTCTAGAGAGAAAAGCTCTAAAAGTATATTTAACTTGTGAATTGGATGATACAAATGAGGGAGAGGAGGTCCCATTTTATACAAGTATTGGACAAGGCACAACCGTTAGATCCCTCCTTAATCTAATGGTGGATATCACATCCCTTCAACTTCCATGGCATATTCCAATGTGTTGGCCTTCCCTAGGAGCCTTTTACATACATTGTGTTGTCATTCCTCAGGAGACTTCTAGATTCAATGTATCACACATCCCTAAGAGTAAAGGACCGTGACATTCTCCCCTACCTAATCAAGCAATGCCCTCGTCGCTTCTTCAGTGTGGCAAGTGTCAATTTCCTTCTTAAATTGCCAAAGAGTTTCAGCAAGTTCCCAACTAGCCTCACTCTCTAGAAGACTCTTCCATCGGATAAAGTATTCACATCTCGGCGTACAATATTGTTTTTGTATGACTGATCTGCCATTATGGATTTGACTTCTTGGTTATATGAAGTTTTTCCTCCAAATGGGGTGCGTTGTGACTCCCCTCAATCTGGATCTTCCTCATCTACATGATAAGGTTTAAGCATAGTCACATGGAAAACCGAGTGTACCTTTAATTTTAGCGGCAGCTCCAGCTTGTATGCGACCTCCCCAACCTATTGTATCACATGAAATGGCCTTTTGTAGCAATGAATCAGCCCCTTGTGCACATCCTTGTATTGAAGAATGACGTGTAGTTTGGCCAGCACCATGTCCCTGACTTGGAACTCCACATATCGTCGCTTTTTGTCGGCCCATTTCTTCATGTGTTCGGAGGCTTTATGTAGACACGCCCTTGCCAAGTCCACTTGTTCTTGCCAATCCTTAGCAAACTTGTATGTAGGTGGGTTATTTTCTTGATAACCCCAATGCAACCGCTGCATTGTGCTCATATAGAGTCAAAAATAAATCTCCAAGAGTGCATTGACTTGCTTAGTTTAACCATTAGTTTGGGTGTGTAGGTTTGTAGAGAGATTCAACTTTGACCTTAGCAGTTTGAATAATTCGGACCAGAAACGCCTTGTGAATTAAGGGTTGCGATCACTTACGATCATTTGTGGGACTCCTCGGTACTTGACCATATGCTTCATGCCTACTTGGCTGGGCAATTCTTTGTTGCTGGCACAAATGTTGCATACTTGGAGAATCTGTCCACCACAACCATAAGGGTTTGACACCCTTTGGACTTCAGCAAATTCACTATGAAATCCATGGAAACACTTTCCCATGGATGAGTTGGAATAGGAAGTGGCTCTAGAAGTCTTGGTGATGAACGTTGTTCAAGTTTGTCTTATTGGCAAATAAGACATGTCTCCACATAAGGTTAATGTCATCTTGAATTTAAGGCCAGTAGTATTGGTCTTCAACAAGGGCCTAGGTGCGGTGGATCCTTAGATGACCCGTCTACTTCACCTCTTTTCTTAATTTCCTATGGAGTGGCACATATAATCATCACCCTTTGGTGTATAAAAAAGTGTCCTTACATCAAAACTATCGAGTCTTACCTTTTCGTGCATACCCAAGGAGGGACTCAAGCATGATTGGGCTCGAGCCTTCTAATCATGCTTGAGCCCCTCCTTGATGCAGTCGATCCATGGACAACTAGGTCAACTCATCGTGTTTGCCAGCTCTATTTTTTGGCTAAGAGCATCGGCAACAGAGTTAGCCTTCCTTAGCTTGTTCTCCATCACATAGTTGAACTTTACTAGAAAATTTTGCCACCGAGTCTGCTTTGAACTCAGCTTCTTTTGGGTTTGAAAATAACTTGTAGCCACATTGTCCATCCTTACAATGAACTTAGACCCTAAGAGATAATGCCTCCATGTTCGTAGGCAATAGACCATTGCAGTCATCTCCTTCTTGTTTAAGAACACCACCAATAGTATAATCTGATGCGTCAGTCTCTAACTCAAAAGGCTTTGTGTGATCGGACAACACTAATATTGGCTCCTCAATCATGGCTTGCTTCAACTGATCATACGCCTTATGGCATCGATCTGTCCATTCCCACAATTTCTCCTTCTTTAGCATGTTCATGAGTGGCACGATAATGTTTAAGTAGTTCCAAACAAAATGCTAGTAATAGTTAGTAAGGCTAAGGAATGACCTCAACTACGTCACTTTTATTGGTGGCTCCCATTCAATGATGGCTCAAATCTTTGGTGCATGCATTTGTACTCGTTTGCCCTTGACAATGTGCCCCAAGAATGGAACTTCCTTTCGGGCAAATGCACATTTCTCGTGCTTGACATATAAGTCATTTTCATGCAAGACTTGGAAGACCTACCTTAAGTGCTCAATGTGCTCCTTAAGTGTTTGACTGTATACTACAATGTCATTAAGGTAAACCACTTCAAATCGATCTAAGAATGAGTGCAGTATCTTGTTCATAAAAGTGCAGAATGTGACTAAAGCATTGGTTAGGCCAAATGGCATGACAAGGAACTCGTATGACCTATAACATGTCACATATGCTGTCTTTAGCTCATCTCATTCGGCAATCCGGACTTGATAGTAACCAGACTAGAGGTCAAGCTTGGTGAACCAAGGAGCTCCACTAAGTTGATCAAAGAGATCTGCAATAAGTGGGATCAGGTACTTGTTCTTGATGGTCAACTTGTTTAGTGCCTAGTAATCTATGCACATCTGGAGTGACCTATCGTGCTTCTTTTGGAATAGGACAGGTGCACCAAATGGAGCCTTAAATGGTCAAATGTACCTAGCATCGAGTAACCCCTTTAGCTATTTCCTCAATTCTTCCAATTTAGGGGGCACCATATGATATGACACCATGATGGGTGGTCGAGCGTAAGGCATTAGCTTAATTCGATGATCCATTTCTCTTCGAGGTGGAAGCTTCTTGGGCAACTCAGGAGGCATCACACCCTTGAATGAATCGAGGACTTGGTTCACTACTGTTGGTACTTCGCTTGCTTCACCTTTGTTATCCTTAGTCCTCAAGGTTGTTGAGATGGTCACCTCACCCTTTTTCGCTCCTTTAGTGACTTGTATTATCGAGATCATCTTTCGATCATGGTCTGACTTATGATGGATCGAAATCACACATTGACACCGTTTGTCCAGTACATAAATACACTCGGCAAAGAGCAATATAATTGCATAGATTCTGCCTAGAAATTTCAACCCAATGACAAAGTCATAGTCATTAAGGGGAATTACCTCAAGGTTCTCCTGACTTCTTCATTGCCCAATCTAAAACTCTATGTCCTTAGCAATCCTAATAGTAGGGACCTTTTGGGAGTTGACAATTTTGAGCCACCCGACTCCTTTCTTAACCCAAAGATTAAGTTTCTTTATAGCTTCTTTCGATATAAAGAGATTAGATGCCCCAATATCCATTAGCACACTCATCATGGTTTCTCTGATCTTCAAATCTGCAAACATAAGTCCCTTTAGCTCCTTTGCCTTTTTGAACTTGATTAAGCTGAGGATCCGTAGTGAACCCAATCGTGCCTCCTCTTTTGGCTTATCTTCTTTGCAGAGGGCAGCCAACTTGGCCTTGTTTGGGCAATCTCATTCCATATATGAACCATCACAAAAGAAGCATTTATGGGTACATACCTTCTTATGTCCTCCATTGCTCAAATTTGCCTAAACTTTGGGAGGGCCAGCCGGTGGTCTACCTCTATTTGGGCAATTGAATCTACCCTGATCTCCCCCACCACCATTGGCCTTGTCTTTTGGATGGGAATCTGATTGGGAGGTGGAAGGCGCCTTGTACTCCAAGAAAGATTCAGCCACTATAATGGCTGTTGTGAGATCTCCCACATGGAATCACTTCAGCTCCTGTTTGGTCCACAACTTGAGACCACTCATGAATTGGTGGTATGCCTCTGTCTCATTTATCGAAGGGATTTGGAGTAGTTGCTCCAAAAACCACATCACGTAGTCATGTACTTCTGCATTTGCGAGATAGTCATTTCGTCGATACTCCTCGACAAATCTATCCTAGGTCATGATAAGATCTCCACACCTATCATCTGACTGACAATGCCACCATAACAATGCATTATCAGCTAAGTACATAGATGTAGTGTTTATCCGGGATTGGTTGTCATTGATCCTCATGACTTAGAAGTATTGCTCCATGTACCATGGGAAGTTGTCCACGCCCTTGGCCACCCATGAGCCCCTGAACTCCTTTGGCTTGGGTGCATTCGTATGTGGACCTTACATGGTTATCACCCTGTTCACGCATGCTGCCTCCGATTCTGCAAACTTTCCCTTGAGCTCCGCTATCTCCATGTGCATAGCCGCCATCATGGCCTCCAAGGACTCATCCCACTGATGGAGTTCTGCCCTTAAGGTCCCCAGCAACTCACCTCAAAGTTCTACCATGCCAACTTTCAGCTCTTGCATCTCGACCACGAGCTCTCCCCTTTCTGCATCTACTCCTTTGATGGACTGGGTCAGGTCATCAACTGAACCTTGGACATCAGTGATGAATGATTCAATCTTTATCATACAATATGCTAGGTCCCTTACTGAATCCCTCAAACTCGAAACAACACGATTCTTCTTTCCCTTGGCAGCACCTCTATTGGCTTTCCTCCCACAATCATTGCAGTCATCACCTATGATGAGCACCTTATTAGAATGTGACTCTGCCATAGTGCTTGGAATGAATTGTCTCTAATACCACTTGTCATGGACCTAATGGATTTAGTGCTCCCTACCCATGCAGCCTTGAGAATTCCTCCTAAGCAGCCTTTCACACACAGGACTCACAAGAACCTTTAAAGAGAAAATTCTAGAGAGAAAAGCTCTAAAAGTATATTTAACTTGTGAATTGGATGATACAAATGAGGGGGAGGAGGTCCCCTTTTATACAAGTATTAGACAAGCCACAACCATTAGATCCCTTTTTGATCTAATGGTGGATATCGCATCCCTTCAACTTCCATGGCACATTCCAATGTGTTGGCCTTCCCTAGGAGCCTTCTACATACATTGTTGTCCTTCCTTAAGAGGCTTCTAGATTCAATGTATTGTCTATCCCTAGGAGTAAAGGACCGTGACATATGTCTATTAGACATAACTGTATTTGTTGGGACATATTCCAAACAATTAATAACGATTACATAACTACATCTATCTAGTATACATTTATTGGGACATAATTTTTCAAAGAAGTTAATAAACTACTATCCCTATGATTATTTAAATAGATAAAATTGTTTGTTTTCTTTTACTGGGAAATACAAACTAGTTTCTATACAATGCTATAGAACACATTCTTCTCTAAAGGCTCGATTTCACTTTTCACAAATGCAATCAAGGGCTTCACTTTATTATGAAAGGAAATTCAAATTAAATCTGATGCGTTTAATAAAGGGTGAAGTTTGTCTCAGGGGTAGTGACATCATTACATGACTTAAAGCAATTCTAGAATTTTTAGATCATCCCACTTTTGATACTAATAACCCTAAGACAAAATTGTGGCTACAACTTTGAAGGCATTGGCTTCTAACTTTGTAAAATTTAAGAGGTTTAATAGAGGAAACTTCCTATAATGGTGGAAACATGTTCAATTCTTGTTGGTGACATTGCAAGTGGGTTATATCCTGAATACTACAAAATAGTGGAGTCAAAGAATGGGATTGTTGCTAATGCAATAAGAGGTTAAAATGGGAGACAAACAATGAGATTTGTTGGGGACATATTCTAATTGTTATAAGTGATTTACTTTTTGATGTCTACTACAACATCCTTACAACAAAGGTACTATGGGAAAAATTAGAGAGCTTTACAATTACAATTTTGATATTGAAGACATGGGTGAGGCAAATGCCATCATTAGAATCAAAATCCTGCGAGATAAAGAAAAGTATAACGCTTATTCAATCACATTACATTAAGACAATTCTCAATAAGTACTCGATCACATTACATTATGATAGTTCTTAATAAGTTCAATCGTTCCAATTGTATTTTAGCCTTCATCCACAAGTTTTGATTGAATGCTGGAAGTCCAAAGTCATAACTGGAATATGCCAAAGTAATAGTGTGTCTAATATACACAACAACAAGGCTGGATATGACCTATGAAATTAGCAAAATGAGTAGATACATGAGTTATCTAAGCAACATGCATTGACACTGAATAAATAGAACTTTCAAGTACCTAAAGAAAACAAAGGATTATGGCATATGCTATACATGTTGCCCTTCTATTTTAGGAGGATACTCAAATGCTATTTGGATCATTGATAAAGAGAATCATGCTTCTATTAATGGGTGAAACTTTATGCATTGACATTTAATAAATAGAAATTTCAAGTACCTAAAGAGAACAAAGGATTATGGCATATGTTATACATGTTACTCTTTTATTTTAGGAGGATATTCAAATGCCAGTTGGATCATTGATAAAGAGGATCATGCTTCTATTAATGGGTGAAACTTTATGCTTAGTGGGAGTGTTATTTCTTGGAGTTCCAAGAATCAAACTTGTATAATAGATTCCATCATGGCTGTAGAATTTCTAGCACTAGTTTTAGTTAACAAGGAAGCAGAATGGTTAACAAACTTGCATTGTGAGATTCCTTTGTAGCCAAAGCATGTAATGTTTGGAGAGACTGCAATGGACAGCCAATTCTCACAGGCCTATTCTTCTCCCTTTAGCAATACAACACAACATATTAATGTGAAAAACCCCTAGTGTAATGGTAAAACACAAGACTGAAGTTCAGTAAAACTTCCACTATCAATAATCATCACAATATTATAGGACTAGATGACCAATTTTTTACTACTATTTCAAATATAATTGCTAAAAGTATGACCTTATGTGACTATTTTGGAAAAGTAGTTGCCTATTGTCTTAAAACATTGTTGCCAACTTTTTTCATTTGGGACAAAATCCTTTAGTGACCACTGAAATGATAATAGTTGCTAATAGTGGTATGACATAGAAATATGTGGCAACTAAAGGCTTTTTAGATGCAAAAGAATAAGTTATCTTATGACTACACTGTTGTTTTAGTCGAGAAAAGTAGCTAAAGTTTACTAACAAGGCATTTGTAATTGTCATTGGTCCTAAGTTTATGAGATTATCATCTTCCTCAACATAAAATAAGTTGATGATATATCATTTCAATTGCCATATTAGTCATAAAAAGGGATAGTTTCTATCATTTTTGCAACTAGGTTTGCTAAGTAGTTGCTAAAAATATAAATATATCAATATAATTATAATAACATATAGAAGTCACATCCTAAATTTCCAATCCGAAAAGAATTTGCAAACCTCATTGTAGTTTATAATCAATTTTGAACCCTAAACACGCTCCCTCCCTATCCCCTTTTTAATTGCTCACAATTGCACGCTTTTTCACACTTAAATCATCTTGATTCTTTCCCTGTCTGTGCAATCCAACATATAATATAGGGCATCGAAATAAAAATCAGTAGCTATAAAAGACATTATATTTATGAGGAAAACTTGTAGTGTGAGATTAAACCATAAGAATAAAATTTGGTAAAATTTTCACTATCAACGATATAATTGGATTACAATTGAGTTCCTCTATACACAACCTACAGGCAATCACTATAATATTTTTCTCATGAATTAACTAATTCTTAAATAACAACAAACTCACTCAGTGGAACTCACAAAAGAAAGAAATATCTCACAAATTTGGATTATGTAGGAATAGGCTCTTTAGAGAGGTATAAATATATCAATATACCAATTAAACTGAAGCTTGTGCTATCAAGAACAACATATTGAAATTATAGGAGAATCGAATCTTAAAACTATGTCCAAATGTCCAATCAACAATCTAGCTTGAAGTCCTTTTCTCTCTCCTTTCTTTTCTATGTTGTACTCTCACCATTGCTATTTCTTTTGGATTTTGTGGCTTACAGTCATTGGAGATTAACTTTCAAAGTATATTCCACTTAAAAATTGGGTGTGTACAAATGAGGGGCAAGAGGTCCCCTTTTAAACAAGTATTGGACAAGCTACAACTGTTAGATCCCTCCTTGATCTAATGTTGGATATTACATCCCTTCAACTTCCTATCTACATACATTTACCAGCATTTATTACATGATTGGTTCGAATGTATTGCCCTTCCCTAAGAGCCTTCTACATTCATAGTATTGTCCTTCTCTAGGAGGTGTTTACATTCAACGTATTGTTCATCCCTAGGTGCAAAGGACAGTGACATTCTCCCCCAACTAATTAGGCAATGCCCTCGTTGCTTCTTCAGTGTGGTAGGTGTCAATCTCCTTCTTGAACTACCAAAGAGCTTCAGTAGGTTCCCAATTAGCTTTGCTTTCTAGAAGACCCTTCCATCGGATAAAGTATTCACCCCTCGGCGTACAATACTGCTTTCATATGACCCGATCTGCCATTATGAGTCGACTTCTCGGTCATATGAAGTTTTCACTCTAAGTTGTGCTTGCTGTGACTCCCCTTAATCTAAATCTCCCTCGCCTACATGGTTAGGTTTAAGCATACTCACATGGAAAACTGGATGTACCATTAATTTTGGTAGCAGCTCTAACTTGTATGCGACCTTCCTGACTTGTTGTATCACTTGAAATGGCCCTTCATAGTGATGAATCCATTCCTTGTGCACATCCTTGTAACAAAGATGATGTGTAGTTTGGCTAACACTAAGTCCCCAACTTGGAACTCCATATATCATTGATTTTGTCGGTCCACTTCTTTATGCGTTTGGAGGCTTTACGTAGACACGCCCTTGCCAAGTCTGCTTGTTCTTGCCAATCCTTGGCAAACTTATATGCAAGTGGGCTATTCCCTTGATAGTTTGATGTAATCAAACTTGGAGTTTGTGGTTGTTGGCCATTCATGATCTCGAATGGAATCTAGTTAGTAGACTCACTTCGTTGCAAGTTGTAGGAGAATTGATCTACATCGATCAACTTTGCCCAATTTGTTTGCATTGTGCTCACGTAGTGCCAAAGATAAATCTCCATGAGTGCATTGACCTGCTTGGTTTAATTATCAGTTTGAGGGTGTAGGCTTGTAGAGAGATTCAACTTTGACCCCAGCAGCTTGAACAATTCAAACCAAAAACACCTTGTGAATTGAGGGTCACGATTGCTCATGATCGTTTGTGGGACTCCCCAGTACTTAACCACGTGCTTATTAAATAACTTGGTTGCCTCCTCAGTTGGGCAATCCTTTGTTGCTGGCACAAATGTTGCATACTTGGAGAAACCAAGGGTCTTCTCCTTCGGTTCTTTTGAGAACTGAAGAATTTATCAAGAGGTACTTCTTCTTGTGATGTTTAAATTGACTTATCACTTCCAATTCCTTTCTTTTCTGAAGTGTGACATCCATATCCTTCTTAAACACCCTAGGTTCGTGATCCTTCAAATGTTGGGTCTAGGGTTTGTGTTATTAAACTTTGATTTAGCTTTCCTGGTTGTCCCTTGATTCCATGTGTGTGTTGGGTCCCTAAGCCACGTCTTTTTGGGGTTTTCTGCATCAAATTGGGAGGTGGAAAGTGTCCTTTACTCTATGAGAGATTCAGCCACTATAATGGCCACTGTAAGGTCTCCCACTCAGAATCACTTCAGCTCTTGTTTGGTCCATAGCTTGAGACCACTTATGAACTAGTGGTACACCTCTGTCTCATTCATTAAAGGGATTTGGAACAGCAACTCCAAAAATTGCTTCACATAATCGCGTACTGCACCCCTCAACCTAAGATGCTTTAGTTTGTCGTGAGCTTCTTCCTTTGCATATGCGGGATAGTATTTCTATTAGAACTCCTCAACGAACCTATCCCAGTTCGTGATAGGATCTCCACGCCTATCATCTGATCGACGATGCCACCACAACAAAGTATTATCAGCTAAGTACTTAGATGCAGTATGTACCCATGATTGGCTGTTGTTGATCCCCATGGCTTGGAAGTATTGTTCCATGTCCTTGGCCACCCAAGAACCCCTGAACTCCTTTGGCTTGGGTGCATCTGTATGTGGTCCTTGCATGGTGATCACCCCGTTCATGCATGCTACCTCCGATTCCACGAGCTTTCCCTTAAGCTCCGCAATCTCCACACACATAGCCGCCATCATGGTCTCCAAGGACTCATCCCGCTTATGGAGTTCTGCCCTTAAAGTCCCTAGCAACTCTCCTCGAAGTTCACCCATACCAACTTTGAGCTCCTACATCTCGACCACGAGCTCCCCCCTTTTGACATCTACATCTTCAATGGATTGAGTCAGGTCATCAACCGAACCTTGGACATCAATGACGAATGATTCAATCTTTGTCATACGATGTCCAGGTCCCCTACTGGATCCCTTGAACTTGAAACATCACGATTCTTATTTCCCTTGGCAGCACCTCTATCTGCCTTCCTCCCATGATCATCGTCGTCATCACCCATAATGAGTGCTTCATCAGAACGTGGCTCTGCCATAACACTTGGAATGAATCAACTCTAATACCAACTGTCACGGGCCTATGAATTTATTGCATCCTACCCGTGTGCCCTTGAGAATACTTCCTAAGCAGCCTTCTCACACTCAGCTCACAAGAACCTTTTTGGAGATAAACTTTAGAAGTATATTCCACTTGAAAATTGGGTGTATACAAATGAAGGGCAGGAGGTCCCCTTTTATACAAGTATTGAACAAGCTACAACCATTAGATCCCTCTTTGATCTAATGGTGGATATTACATCCCTTCAACTTCCTCTCTACATACATTTACCAGCATTTATTACATGACTAGTTCTAATGTATTTCCCTTCCCTAAGAGCCTTCTACATTCATAGTATTTTTTTCTCCAGGAGGTGTCTACATTCAATGTATTGTCCATCCCTAGGTGCAAAGGACCATGACACAAGTGTGTAATGGTAAGTTGAGATTGATTAGACTTAGACACAGTTATGTTAAAGACTTGATTACAAATGGAGTTATAACAATTGACTTTTTGAATTAAGTAAAAACATGTCTGATCCTTAAACAAAAGGGTTAATGTGAGACTTGGTGAAAAGACATTCAGGGGGATACATCTCATGCCCATTCAGATTGATCACCAATGATAGAAACTTAATTTAATGCTTGATACAATATCAAGTCTTGTATTCAATGGGTCAAAATACATCCTTAGTGTAATTTAAACACTATAATTACTTGTGCTCATCCCAATATTAATAGCGATTTGTCACGGGGTTAGGCTTTGGACGTGCTAACCCGTGCGGCACTTAGTCGATCTTGCGTGTGAAGACGAGCTAAGTAAGCCTTCCTGTCACGGAGTTAGGCTTCGGACGTGCTAACCCGCGCGGCACTTAGTCGATCTTGCGTGTGAAGACGAGCTAAGTAAGCCTTGGAGAATTTGAATGAATGAGCGGAAGCGTTGGGTGGCAAGTAAGGACTTGAACTTGTAAGAGAAAGAGAGAGAGCACAAGAGAGTTTGCAAGTGAGCTTGTATTGAGTATGCAAAGGTGTGTTTACAAATGAGAGGAGGGGTCTATTTATAGCTACTCCACCTCCTTAATGTGTGGCTAGAAATGACTATCTAGAATATTTACAATGAATGTTCTAGAGAGAGCATCCAAGGAAATCCTTCAAGAAGGTTCTAGTGAGTGTCTTTGCTGGACATTGCTGGAAGTCTCTAGATGGGGCACTTCCACACTCTTCTAGGACCTTCCTCTTGCTGGATTTGGGCTGCCAAGGGGGCTAGGCAATGTTGGCAGCCCGCAGAGGCTTAATTTGGCCCCCAATTTCCGTTTCCTCACTTGCTAGATGGGCTGGACTTAGTGTCCACGTGACAGATTGCTACCCATAGTTTGTAAGGAGAGGAAGACTTTTAAACTCTTGGTAGACTTGACAAAGTGCTTTATGACAAGGGTACTTAAAGTCTACTTATATGGATGTAGAATGTGGGTCATTCCAATCATTTAAAAAATTTGACTTTACAACATCTATTAAAAGGATATGATGACTACATTGCCATAAATGTGTCAATTAAATCTTTAAGAAGTTTGATTTTGTGAAGTCATTTGTGTGAAGCATTTGTACAACTTATCCACTGGAATGAATAGCTCAAAATTTGTTTACCATATTATTCAGATTTGTTCTAGTGAACATTTTACTATTTAATAGTTCAACCACAAGATACTGTTATTTAGGCAATTAATTTTTGAAATTGTAAAGGACTTATTGTTTTTTCAATCTTTTGAAAATGATAAACGATTGTTGGTGTAATTTTAAAGAAATTGGTTTCTAAATGTAGTTAAAAGTTAGTTAAAAGAAGTTATAGTGGAATATGTCCAAGAAATATGATTATTGAAAGGTAGTTATGTAACTGTCTCTGTTCTAGGATTTAATTACATCTATCGAACAAAACTGCATCTGTTGTGATATAACTATTTAGAGTAGTTAATATTGGTTACATAATTACATATATCTAGTATACATCTGTTGGCACATAATTGTTAAGAACAATTAATAAATTGTTGTCCTTTTGATTATTTAAATGAATAACATTGTTTGTTTTCTTCTATAGGAAAATATAGACCAATTTTTATACAATTCTAGAAAAACACATTCTCTGAAGGCTTGATTCCACACTATACAAGTACAATCAAGGGCTTTATTTTATCTTGAAAGGGAATTTGCATTAACTCTAATGCATTTAATTAAAGGGCAAATTTTGCTTTGAGGACAGTAATATTGTTACATGATTCAAAGCAATTCTATGATTTCTTGATTGTCTTATTTTTGGTGCTACTAATGTGTTGTCGACAAGTAATTCCAAGGCATTCTTTTCAATAAATCTCTGTTTTACCTTGAATGGCGTGAGGTAAGAATAAAACATAATTCGCTGCAAATGTCTTCGTCGAGGACCTTTCAGTATCTCTTAATTTTTATCGGTTCTAATGTTAAACTCGAACTTTACCGTTAGAGTGTAATCATAAGCCATAGAAAAGTCGACGAAGTGCCAGTAGCTCCACCTACAACGCTACCAAATTATAGCACATACGAACCTTTAATTTTATTGGCATTCATAAAAATTCGAACACCTTTGGTAACTATCAAAAACTCTACATTAAGTTGTAAATAAGCACCATTGCCATTTAAGGTACCCTAAGAGATGAGATTCCTTTTTGTAGCAGAATGACTCATACATCATAAATAATTCTTGATGTTCCACCAAAAGTCTTGATTTGGACGGTAACTTTTCTTGCAACAAGACAAGAAGTATTGTTTTTCATTAATATATCTCCACTCTCTCCACTCGCGACTGATTTATAAGTTGAGAATCACTATTTATTGGGAGTCATATGATAGTAGCAGTCAGACTCTAAGATCCACTCAAATTCGAGTCTTTAACAAAGAGAATGTTGACACTAGACTCCTCTTATTGAAAAACAAATTTTTTGGAGTTGTTTCTGTTTTGTCACTTGTTTACGACTTTAATGCACTCATATTTAATTTGCCCCTTGTTATGATGATAATTGCTTGTTATATTTTTAAATTTAGATTTTAGATTTTACTTGTAATTGTCATCACTAGAACATGCATATTTAAAGTTCTCTCTTGCAAACCAAGAATCTGCCAGACCATCAAATTTCTTGCCAGATGGCTTAACATTAATAAGCTTTTTAAACAAAAGAATTGTTTAAGATCTTTAAGAGAAATGGTCATTTTACCATAAACAGAGCTTCCCTAGAATTTTGGTAACAGGGAGGCATGAAACATAAAAGCTTTAAGGCTTTATCTTTGTCTTTAACCTCTACATCTATAGATACGAGATCCATGTTAATAGAATTCAATTGATCAAGATAAGAATTGAATGTTGTGCCTTCTGCTATGCGAAACAAATACAATCGATGCATATGGTCTATCAATGAGAACTTAGTCTTATACAGAGACTTTAATTTCTTTCACAATCTAGGAACCCTTTTTTTCCTTTATGACTTCGTTTAAAACTTCATTGGACAAGCATAATTGAATTGTGGCAAGCGCTTGTGTATCCATTTCATTTTTCTAAGGGTCATGGTTTCTAACATTCTTTTTGAGGCAAAGCATTTTACAAACCAGCTTGAGTCAAAATAGTAGACATCTTAACCTACCACAAAAGAAATTTGATTTTGGGATTGAACTTCTTGATTTCAAATTTCATTGTTGTTGTACTTAAATCTAATGAAACAAATAAATCAAAGTTCTTATGCCAAATTGTTAGGAAATAAGACCTACAAATGCAAAAATAGAAGACAACAAAGTAAAAAGCACTAAAAGAAAAGAATAAACATACATAAAATTATGTAGTTTTGCTTATAGGCCACATCTACAAATGAAAATGGACCAAGAGTGTTTATTGCCAAATAAATAAGAGAAACTACAACCCCACAGAAAAAGCTTACATTAGCTAAAAATGTAATAAATCCAATGAACACTCAATCTTTTTGCATAAACCACAAAACTTCATGACATGCCAATTTATATTGTAAAAGAGCTATTTTTTTTCTCTTGTCCCTGATGTGAACCCCAGGAGATGTAGCTTAGGGACCAAACATGTACAAGAAATCAAACACAAAATTGAGAAAATTAAATTATATTTTAATCATGCAAACTCTAAATCTAAGTTATAAAGAAAGATATGGATATCATACTCTAGAAAAGAATGAATTTGAGAGTGATAAGTTAAGTTGAATACCATAAGAAAAGTTAGTTCTTAATAAGTTTTGTAGTTCTTAAAAGAATAAAAGGAAAAGATCCTCTCCTTTCAATTCACATAATCATCTACTTTTTAACAATGAAATCAAGTTTATTTATAAGTTGACAAAAAAACCCTAAAACTCTAAAAGTAAAGACGATGATATACTCATAAAATATAAGAATGATCCTATTTTATTGTAAACTCATATTTTATAATAAACTCTTATAACAAATTCCTATATAAGAGTGAATTTTATTATATAATCCCAATTCATTAAATACTTAAATCATATCAATGAAGCCTTCGACCTCTTTTAAGTTAGAATTCATGTCATGTATTACTTGGTTGGCCTAAATATCCTCAATTAGCCCATTTATTATTATTATTATTATTTTTTTCCATCTTATTAACCCTTAAACTCATTAGCCCTTCATGAATGCTCAATGGATCCTTAGAAGCCCTATATACATTGACTTCTCCATAGATCTCATCATTGCCCTTTTCCTTAAAAGGATTCGTACTTGAATCATCACTTATATAAAAAAGAGAAAAATTAGAAATATTAAATGTTGCACTCATATTGTACTCCTATAGGTTATAACTTTAAGCATCTCTGAACTGGGAACTTTTCCTTGTGTATATGCACTTAAAACCAATTACTAGGTTTAAATACCACTTTCTTTTACCCTTTGTTGGCATTAGATGCATGTTGCTCAATTTGTTTTGTAATTTTTTGTTACACCATTTCAAGCAACTTTTTCACTATTTCAACCTGGTGTTCACCATCTAAATTAGTATACTCATCAATAGGTAAAGACATCAAATCCTAAAGAGTAAAATGATTAAAACTATACATAATTTCAAAAGGGTAATATCTAATAGCAAAATGAACATTCTTATTACATACAAACTCTACATACAACAAACAATCTTCCCACATTTTCAAATTCATTTAAATAGTAACATGTAACAAAGTAAAAAGAGTTTGATTAACTACCTTACTTTACCCATTTGTTTATGGACAACAAATATTAGAAAACACTATTTTAATACCTAACTTACCCTATATAGTCTTGTAAAAGTAGTTCAAGAACATTGTATCTCCATTCAAAATAGTGCTCTAAGGCATGCCATGTAAGCATACTGCTTCTCTACTATACAATTCAATTACATTGTTTGTATTGTCAGTTTTATGACTTTGGATGAAGTAGGTTATCTTTGAAAATCTATCAATAACAATAAATACATAATTCCTAACCTGTTTTATCATGAAAATTTTAACATAAAGTCCATAGATAAATTAACTTAAGGTTAGTTAGGTTTAGGTAAAGAGGTGTGTAAGTCATAGAGTAAAATTCTAGATTTAGTATGTTTGCATGTTATGCACTTCTTACACAACTTTTCAACATCTCATTTCATGTGTAGTTAAAAGAAATACTCATCTAAGATATCTAGGGTTTTCCACCCATTAGACCACCCTTAAGTGTTTTTCTCATAACCAACTCCCTTAAGGAACTCATATGCACATATGAACAAATTTTCCTAAATAAGAAACCCTTATACAAATAAAATTTCCTAGTGATTGACTTCTCATTTGCTCCATACACATTAGTAAAGTTAGGATCTTTCACATATAAATCTTTAATGCATTCAAATCCAAACAATTTCGCATTAAGTGTAAAGATAAGGTTATACCTATGAGATAATACATTACCTACCACAGTCTCTTTAACTTATTTATATTTAATGATGTAAGGAAAGGTCTCAATGAATTCAACCCATTCAGCATGTCTTTTATTCAACTTTCCTTGTCCCTTCAAGTACTTTAAGGATTTGTGTTCAGTATGGATGACAAACTCCTTAGGTCAAAGGTAGTGTTGTCATGTCTCTAAAACCCATACTAATGCATACATCTTCTTATCATAAGTGAGATAATTAAGAGCTACTCCATTTAACTTTTCATTGAAGTATGCAATTGGTTGCCTTTCCTGCATCAAAATAGTTCCAATACCAATACTTAAAGTATCACACTAAACCTTAAAAGTTTTAGCAAATTAGGAAAAGGAAGTAAGGGTGTTGAATTTAATTTTTTCTTAATCAAATTAAAAGACTTGTCTTGATCACTATTCCCTTTAAAGCTGACATTCTTTTTAACATCCTTAATTAGTCATACATCAATGGTGCTAAAATCCTTAACAAAGCATATGTATAAGCTAGGTAGACCATGAAAACTACACATATTACTAACTGACTTAGATGTAGGTCAATCACAAATTGCCTTTTCCTTATCAACCTCAATACCCATAACACTCATATCATAGTGAAGAAATATGATCTTAGCAGTGCAAAAGAAACATTTTTTAAGAGTAGCATACAATTTCTCAGAACATAAAATACTTAGAACAAAACACAAATGATTTAAACACTAATCAAAACTTTTGTTATATACTATAATATCATCAAAATATATAATCACAAATTTACCAATAAATGCACATAAGACAAGATTCATCAATTTCATAAAAGCGGCTGGTGCATTCATGAGACCAAATGGCATATCAAGTCATTCAAACAAACCATACTTAGTTTTAAATGCTATTTTCCACTTGTCTCTCTCTCTCTCTTTCATCTTAATTTGGTAATATCCACTTTTCAAATCAATTTTAAGAAAGACACTTGAACCAACTGATGTGAATCCCATAAGATATGGATTAGGGACCCAACACACACAAGAAATCAAACAAGAACCCTATAAAGCTAAATTAGATTTTAATCATATAATTCATTTAACATGTCATCTTATTTAGGAGTAGGATGACGATATTTTATAGTGATTTTGTTGACTACTTTACAGTTAATGCATATTGTTTAAGTCCAATCCTTCTTGGGCATAAGCAATACTGGAACTACACATGAACTTATGCTTTCCCTCATATAACACTTCACTATAAGTTTCTTAACTTGCCTTTGAAACTCCTTTATCTCCTTAGGATTACTTTTATATACTAGTTGGTTTGGAATTGTTGCACCAACGATGAATTCAATCTAATGTTCTATTTCCCTTAAAGGTGGTAAATTGTTTAATTTTTCAAGAAAAACATCACCAAATTCCTGCAAAAGAGAAATAACAACACTAGGCAAAGAGGAGTTAAGTTCATTAGTACTAAAATGAGCCTTTTTATATAAAAATACAATCATAGGTTGTTTTAAATAGAAAGCTCTCTTAACATCACTCTTTTTTGCTTACAAACTCTTAATTTTTCTCTCTTGCTCTCTTCCTTCTTTTCTCTCTATCTCTTCTCTTTTCTCTCCTTTCTTTCCCTCATTTCTCCTCTTAGCCTTAATTTCTTTTTTCCTTTCACCCTCAATTGATCTTCATAAACTTACTAAAGTGTCAAAGGAATAAGAGTAACAAGCTTATCATTTATTACAAAAGAGTATCTATTCCTAAAGCCATCATGTATTACACGCTAATCATATTGTCATGACCTTTTCAATAAAATATGCCCAAGTTGAATGGGTGAAACATCACACAAGACCTTATTAGTGTATCTCCCAATAGTAAATAGTATTAACACCTCTACATCCATTCAACCTTTGAAATTTATGTGGCTTAGTGTACTTCATGGTAGATAAATTAAACTTTTCAACCAAAGTAATGCTAGCTATATATGTATAATTACCTCTATCAATGATCATGTTACATACTTTATCTTTAATGTAGTATAGTGTATGAAAGATATTATCTCTTTGCATTTTATCATCTTCCTTATTTGTGTGCTCAATGCTCATCTAACCACCTACACATCTCCCTTAACTGTGTACTCCTTTCCATCACTTTCATTGAACTCACTTTTAGTCTTAATATCACCATTACCCTATAACACTATGGTATACTTAATTGGACATTGAGATGCAATATGTCCCTTTCCTAGACACTTAAAACCTTTAACATCTTTATTTTTACATGGTTGGAAATTAAAATTACCTTTCACTTTATTAAGACTCACTTCTTTACTATTGTATAATTTAATGCTAAGCTTGGAATCAACCCTCTCCTTCCTTTTTCTCTAATTTGGCTTCTAAGATGTAGTGAAACCTTAATTTTATCCAACTGTATAAAACCCTTCGGCTTGAGTTACCTTTCAACTTTCATTGTCATATGCATCATGTCTTCCAACTCCACATAATGTTATAAATCAACTACATTAGCAATGCTTCCATTAACCCTTGTAAGAATTAAGCCATGGTTGCTTCTCTATCCTTTTCCACAGTAGCCTAAATCATGACAATCTCCATCTCTTTGTGGTAGTTCTCCATGCTTTTGGTACATTGAGTGAACCCTTGTAGCATTTGGTACAAATCCATATAATAATGATTAGGGTTAAACCTCTCTTCACAATGGCTTTCATCTCCTCTCATGCATTAATAGGCCTTACATGATTCCTTCTCCTAGTTAAAATAAGTTGATCCCACCAAATAATAGTATAATTAGTAAAACAAATTTTACCTTTTTCTCTTCAAAGTAATTGTGACAATTAAAAACCAACTTAATCTTCTTTTCCCATTTCAGATAGGTTTTTAGATCCTTTTTTTCCTTGAAATAGAGGAATTTTCATTTTAATTTTGCCAAAATCACAATCCTAAGTGTCTCACCTCCTTCAATCTCTTTGACCATTTTTATTATTGGTAAATTATCAAATTCATCATTTTCTACATCATTTACATGGTTATAGCCTCATCACTTATACTTTCTTGCATTGGAAACCTCATGACCCCCATGTCTTCTTTGCAATTCCACTATTATATTAGTTTGCTCCTCTATCCTATTCCTTATTTCATCAACTTTAGTGTTCATATACTCAAATTATTGTTGCATAATTTTAATCATGAATGACATATCACTACCTCCTTTCTCAGCTCCACCTTCATCTTTGAAAGATATAGTGTTAATTCTACAAAAAATGGTTATGATACCTCACAATAAACTTCCTCACACGTTTCACTCAAAAATGGTGTTACAAACCCTCGTGTTTATACTCTTTAAGGCTTTTACTTAATATATGTTTACACTTGTACCTTTTATCACTCAGATTTTCTCTCTCAATTCTTTATTGAACTAAACAACCTTAATCAAGGTCACCTTGCAACTAACTAATTCCAATAAATTAGAATCAATGAAATTTAGAAAAGTATAATGAACGAAGGTTATGAGTTAGAAGAAAATAATAAGATTAGATATAGTACACAAAAGGAGAATTTTTATATTTGAGTCCTTATAAGAACTAGAAAGCAATAAGGTCCAATCCTTTCATTTAATGTTTCCTTATGTTGTAATATGTCTAATGAAGAAGAAAATAAAACCATTATCTCCCTTTAACCTAATTAAATGGGGTTTACTTCTCTTTCTTTTTTCTTTTTCTTTTTTTCTTTTATCTCTGTTTTTTTGTTTTGTCTTTTTCTTTTTTATTTAACACAAATTTAAAGGCAAGAAAAGATAAACAAGGCTTTACAAATTAAAAGAATAAAAGTGTATAGAATGCAACAAAGAAGAAAAAATAAAACTAAGATTTATGAATTTAAAGAATAAAAGGTATATAATGTTGCCAAGAAGAAAAATAAGAGAAAAACTCAAATTTAGATAAGCAAATCTAATTTACAATTAAACTTTGATACCAACTAATGTAAACCCCAAAAGACGTGGATTAGAGACCTAACACATGTAAGAAATCAAACAAGAACCTAAGAAAGCTAAATTAGATTTCAATCATGCAAAACCTAGACTCAATATTTAAAGGAACATAAATCTAATGTATAAAAAAAAAGATATGGATGTCACACTCTAGAAAAGAACAAATTTAGGAGTGATAAGTTAGGTTGAACACCATAAAAAGAGTTAGCTCTTTAGTTCTTAAAAGAATTAAAGGAGAAAATTCTCACTTTTCAATTTATATAATTATTTGCCTTTAATAATGAAATCAAACCTATTTATAGATTAATATAACAACCATAAAACTCTAAAAGTAAAGATAATGATATATTTCTAAAATAAAAGAATACTTTTATTTTACTGTAAACTCTTATTTTATAACAAACTACTACTTTATAACAAACTCTTACATAAGAGTGAATTTTATTATTTAACCCTAGTTTATTAAGCACTCTAATCATATTAATGAAATCTTAGATCTATTCAAAGTTTGAATTTGTACTATTTGTTACTTGATTGGCTCAAATATCTTTAATCAGTCCATTTAGTTCTTCTTTCATTTTTTTAACCATTAAACATGCCATTAGTTCTTTGTGAATGCCTAAAAGATCCTTAGAAGCCCTCCATACATTAGCTTTTCTATGGATCTCATTAGTCCCCCTTAACTCTTTGTACTTTCTCTTTACAACAAAGGCCTTATTTATACCTTGCAATCCAAAAGAAGCTAAGAAACATAAATAAGGAAAAAGATATTTTCTCAGGATACTCTTCAAATAGCAAAACATATAGAGTGTTTAAAAAAAAATCTCTTGTTGTAGAGAAGTCTATACATATTGTATTTGATGAAACTAACCCTTTTCTTTAAGAAAAGAAGAGAAAGATGATCTTATAGGTTTAATCAATAGCTTAGAGAAAGTGAGTAAATAATTAAAGCACCAATAACAATCTAAGGATGTTGCAAATGGATAGGTTAAACAACCAAAAGTAAATGAGTCCATACTTCCTATGAATGGTAATCTAGAAATAGTTGCTTAACAGGTTTAAAGAGAGTGAAAACATGCTAAAAAGGCATTATAGGATCAGATTATTGGTGGTCCCTCTGACACATTGAGAACTAAGTTTGCATTTAGGAATATGACACAATTGCACTTATTTCACAAATGAAACCAAAGCATGTAGCCAATGCATTGGCCAACCACTTTTGGGTGCATGTAATGAAGGGTGAACTTAACTAGTTTTTAAAGAAAAAAAGGTCTAGACTTTAGTTCTTATACCAAGTCATCATCCCATTATCAAAACCAAGTGGGTCTTTAGAAGTAAGATAAAAGTAGCCAAATTTTGAGAAATAAAGTAAGGTTAGTTGCCATAGGTTACAATCAAGAAAAAGACATTGATTATGATAAAAATTTTGCACTAATTGCTAGGTTAGAAGCCTTTAAAATGGTACTTGCATTTACATCTTATATGCATTTCAAGCTATACCAAATGTACATGAAGAGCACATTCTCGAATGACTTTATCATGGAGGAAGTGTATGCTGACTAGCCCTTTGGTTTTGAAAGTAATGGGTTTCTTGACCATGTTTACAAGCTTTCAAAGGCCTTATATGAGTTCAAGCAAGCTCTTAGAGCTTGGTACAAGAGATTGAGTTCTTTCTTGCTAAACAAGAGTTTTACCAAAGGTAAAGTCAATAATACTTAGTTTATCAAGTCAAAAGGTAAAGACTTATTGATTGCTTAAATTTATGTTGATGATATCATATTTGATGCTCTTGATAAAATGTTGTGCACAAAGTTTACCAATAGTATGGAAACAAAATTTGAGATGAGCATGCAAACAAAGGATGGAATTTTCGTCAACCAAGTCAAATATGCAAAGGAACTTCTTATAAAGTTTAGCATCAATGATTTTAAGCCTTATGACACCCTTATAGCAACATCCACAAAATTGGACGACAATGAAAATGGTAAGATTGTGAATGAAAAGTAATGTAAAGGTATAATTAGAAGTCTCTTATATCTTATTGTAAGTAGACTAAACTTAATGTATGCTATTTTTTTTGTTTGCTAGTTTTCAATATAGCCAAAAAAAGTCACACTCAGTTGAACTTAAGAGAGTGCTTGAGCACATGAAGACAACAATGGGTTTAGGATTTTGGTATCCTAGGCAAATTATCGTTGAGTTAGTGGGTTACTTAAACTCAAACTTTGCAAGTGATAAAATTTAGAAGAAGAGTACCACAAGTGGATTTCAGTGGCTAAGAAAAGCCTTAGTCTTTTAGTGTAACTAAGAGCAAGGTTCAAATGTTCTTTTTGCATCTAAAGTTAAGTACTTGGTAGCATGTAGTTGTTATGCTTAATTACTTTACATGAAGCAAATCTTAGAAGACTTTAGTTGAATTGCTCCAATGAGTCCATTATGTGTGATAATATAAGTATAATCAATATAACCAAGAACTCTATGCACCATATTAGAACCAAACACATTGACCTTAATCACCATTTTATTAGGGATCATTTGCTCAAAAGAGATATGTCCCTAGAGTTTGCAAGCACCAATGGTTAATTGGCTAAAATCTTCACTGAGCTCTTTAAGTGAGTATAAGTTTGTGACCATTAAAGAAAGATTAGGCACGATTAAGTTGGATTGATTTGTCATTTATATGTTTTATGATTTAGATGTTTTGAGTTTGAAAAACAAAAGATTGACTTTTTTATCTAGATTGGGTTTGGTCAGAAAATTTTAAAGCATTAGTTAACACATGTAAGTAGTTGTTTAGATACTTACTCTAGTCAATTGATTGCATTTTAAAATGATATCTTTTCCCTTTTTCTCTTTCAAAATTGTGAAAATCACTCTTTTTAAAAAATCTTCTTTCTTTCTTCAAACACAAACCCTAGATCTCCAAAATCTTTGTCAATCTATAAGAATCAATGCATCTCAATTGTTAATCTCACAACTCTAAATGCCATGGAGCCAAAATATAATGCCAAAGCAAAGAGTAACAAGTGGGGAGCTCAGGAATCAAGCATTATCTCTTTAAGAACTTGAAGTATTACAATCACATCCTCTTTTTCATTGCCACCACTAGTGTCTACTCCTTTGACCCCTTTGGGATATCATATAAATAAAACTTCTAGTATGAATAATTTTGTCTACATACATTAGAGGAATGTGATGTAGGTTTATTTGGAATCCATTGATTATGGGTTTATGGCATAACATTGTTGATAAGTTAGACTATATAAAGGAGTTAAGGGATTAAATGGCTAATATACTTAGATTATTATAGAAGGAGAACATGTGACAGACGAGCAAGGCAACTAAGAAAAGGAAGTAATGAAGATATGACCAATTTTTTACGATGCCAAAGTAGGAGAGAAACAATCAATTGATGATAACTCCTTTGTTGATCTCTTTGGATATAGATCTTTGCATGTTTTCACTTAAATTAATGATGGTGACTATCCTTAATTCTTATATTTCTATTTATCTTTTTTCCTTTGGTACTTTTGGTCTTACATGTTTTTTTTATTCATATATTTCTTCGATGTTGATGTTTACTTTGTTATCATGAATTATGCTATTAGTTGATTAATAAAATTATTTAATTGCTTTGATTGCATTAAGTGCATTAGAAAAGGGGAGCTATTGCATCTAAGTCTATATCATTTATCCCCATTCGTCTAAGTTTAGTATAGTAGGTTTGGACATGTCTTCATGATTGATTGATTGTATTTATTCTAACTCATGGTTGATTGACAAATTGGCTAGCATATATATATATTTTTATTATTAGGGAATATCATCTTTTATTATATACTATGTATGTCAAGATCTTTGAATTTAAATTTAAGTTGTACTAACTATTTGTTCAAAGATCTTGTAGTCTTCCCTATATTTTATTTTAAAAAATGCTTTTACATAAGATCTTAAGTGATTGCAAGGCAAGATGAATTGAATTGGAAGATTCATAATGTTGGAAAAAATTTGGGATCGATCATCCAGACCTATCAACCACACAACATGAAGAAAAGAGATATAGAGTTGACAAGTTGTAGAAAATTTGGATAGGTCAATTAGACTAGTTGTTGTAATCGATTGGACATGTAGAAAAGTGTTAGGTTAAAAGTTAAAATCTTATAGAAATTTTAAATTGATTAACCAAACTAGTTGATTGACCAATATGGTTGAGAAACAATTAAGTGAAAAATGCCGAAAAGTTTTAGATATTTTGTATTGGTCGATCAATCAGTTATGATGATTGATTGATCTAGCATTAGTACAAAAAGATAAAAAATTCTAGAAATTTTGAACTAGTTGACCTATAAAATGCTGTGATCGATTGATACCACAGAAAAGGAAAATTTCTAGTTTTAGTTTTAGATTTTGATTGAGTCTCTTTATGGAAAAAGATCTTAATCATAACAGCTAGTTTTGCAATAGTAGCCTATAAGAATGTCTTTGAAACTCTTTATTAGACACCTTGAATACCTTAAACAAGATCAAAAAGCTTCAAAACTTTAAGGTGCACTTAAAAGTGAAAAAGAGCAAAGCATGATCGAGTGAGAAAATCAAGAGAAAGAGGCTTAAGTGTGAGTTTGAGAAAAAAAAGAAAAAAAGCAAGACTACTATAGGTTGAAAAGTTTTTGAGCTTATGAACTCCAAAGTTGTGTAAACCTTGACAAAAATTTTGTAATTCAAGGTTAAGGAACCAAGTATGTAAGGGTTTTCTTCACCCATTAAAAGAAGAAGTGATTGAACTTTTAAAGATAAAACTTTGAGGAGTAGATGTAAACTTCCAATTAAACCAAACCACTATAAATCATTGTGCATTTTCTCTCTCTAACTATCTTTATTTACTTATGGAGTCTATATTGCTTGTGTTTATATTTGTCTAGCTCTTATTATTTTGTTTGATCTCTTGGAGTTGAGATTGGGTGAGCATTGAGTGATCTTTGTCAATATGACCTAATTCACACCAACCCTTTGAGTTCCATCAGGAACCAACACTTTATCACAAATTCCTTAATATTATTTCTCTTTATTTTAGAAACTACAAATGATTACCTCCTCTCTTTACAAATATTTATGGGATTTAAGTGGCATAGCATCTTAAGCACAAAAAGTACCATCACCTCTCAAGTCAAAGTGAAGAAAGACAAGTGCTTAATAGGCTAATGGGCAAAGATCTCGTCCTCATCAACAAAGATTTACTAGGCTAATAGTTATGATTCTTTTTTCTTGAGAAAAAAAAAATTTTTTTGAATATGCTCATTTTTTCACAAATATGGTTAGGAAGATTGCTGTTAGGAATAGAGAAACATCAAGTGATTGATTGGTAGATCTGTTTGATGAAATATTTGTTCATACAATCAATCACGATCAATTTTATTGGTAAACCTCACACTCTTTCTCTCTTTCATTCATAAAGATTATATCCATTAACCTATTAGTGACAATACATGATGATGTGGAAAGCCCCAAAACACATGGCTACATGGCTTAAGAACCCAACACACATAAGGAATCAAAGAGCAACTAGGAAAGCTAAATCAGAATTTAATAACATAAACCCTAAACCCAACATTCAAAGGAACATGAACCTAAGGTATTTAAGAAGGAAATGGACACTACACTCCAGCAATAAAAGGAATTGGAAGTGATAAGTCGATTGGAATGCCACAAGAAGAAGTACCTCTTGATAAGTTCTTTGGTCCTTAAAAGAACCAAGGGAGAAAAACCCTTGCTTTCTATTTCACTCAAAGTTGTCTGATAAATTGTCTGAGGTTTCCAAAGCTTTCAAGGGGTGCCTCTTTATAGGCTAAGATAGCAATCCTAAAGACGCACAAATTTCTATTTAGGAAAAGTTCGTATTTAGGAGGAATTCCTATTTAGGGTCAAATTCTTACACAGTCAATAAACTATTAATTAGGAGTGGATGTTATCATATTAATAAGGCTTGGCCTTTCCTTCAAGCCAAAATTCACACCATTTAAAGCTTGGTTGGCCTGAATGTCCTCAATCAGCCCATTTAGTACTTATATGATCTTTTTGGTTCTAGCCCATGTTATTGAGCCTTTTGGAATGTGCAATGGACCTCTTACATACTTTGAAGTCTTCCACCAATCATCTCTAAGGTTCTCATCAAATTCCATGGATTCCTAGTTCCAAGGGATCCTAAAGGTACTTGTTGTCATGAATATAGTGCTTATTGTGGGCACACAAACTATTTTCAAGATCATTAAGTGTGAATGGGTAAATACAACAAAAAATAGAGCATTGTTTTGAAGAAATCAAGAGACGGTGTCATTAATCTGTAATAAAGTAGAAATCCTTGTGAGAAATGCTAGTCATCACTAAAGACTCCTTGTTTAATGAAATTCAACGGATTCTTAGTTCTAAGGGATCCTAAATGTGTTTGTTGCCTTGAATATAGTGCCTATTGTGGGCACATAAGCTATTTTCAAGATCATTAAGTGTGAATGAGTTATTGCAACAAAAGGTAGAGCCTTGTTAGGAAGAAATGGAGAGATGGTTTTAGGCACACAAGCTATTTTCAAGGCTTTACCTTTTGTTCCAATAACTCATTCACACTTAATGATCTTAAAAATAGCTTGTGTGCCCATAATAGGCACTATATTCATGGAAACAAGCACATCTAGGATCCCTCGGAACTAGGAATTTGTTGAATTTCATTAAATAAGGAGTCTTTAGTGATGACTATCATTTCTCACAAGGATTTTCTACTTAATTATAGACTAATAACACCATCTCTTAATTTCTTCCTAACAATGATCCATTTTTGTTGTAATTACCCATTCACACTTAATGACCTTGAAAATAGATTATGTGCTCAAAACAAGCAATATATTTATGGCAATAAGCATATCTATTCTCCCTTAGAACTAGGAATTTGTTGACTTTGATTAAAGAAGGAGTCTTTGATGATGACTAGCATTTGTTTCAAGTATTTCTAGTATAATTACTAAATGATGAGATTATCTCTCCATTTTTACCTAACAAGGCTCCACTTTTTGTTGTAATAACTTATTCACACTTAATGATCTTGAAAATAGCTTATGTGCCCACCACAGGCATTATATTCGTGCAACAAGCACATTTATTCTCCCTTGGATGTAGGAATCCATTGAATTTAACTAAATAAGGACTCTTTGATGATGACTAACATTTCTTACAAGTATTTTCAGTATAATTACTAAATAATGACACATTCTTTTCATTTCTTCCTAACAAGGATCTACCTTTTGTTGCAATAACTCATTTTAATGATCTTAAAAATAGCTTGTGTGCCCACAAAAAGCACTATATTTATGGGAACAAGCACATCTAGGATAGCTCAAAACTAGAAATTCATTGGATTTCCTTAAACAAGTTGTCTTTGGTGATGACTAGCATTTCTTACAAGTATTTTCTACTTAATTACAGACTAATGAGACCGTCTCTTGATTTTTTCCTAACAAGACTCCATTTTTTATTGTAATTATCCATTCACACTTAAAGATATTGAAAATAACTTGTATGCCCACAACAAGTAGAAATATTCATGGCAACAAGCACATCTACACTCCTTTGGATGTAGGAATTCGTTGAATTTCATTAAATGAGGACTCTTTGATGATGATTAACATTTCTTAAAACCATTTTCAGCATAATTACTAAAAAATGAGATCATTTCTTTATTTCTTCCTAACAAGGCTCCACCTTTTGTTGCAATAACTCATTTACACTTAATGATCTTGAAAATAGCTTGTGTGCCCATAAGAGGCACTATATTCATGACAATAAGCACATCTAGGATCCCTTGGAAGTAGGAATCCATTGAATTTCCTTAAACAAGGATACATTGGTGATGACTAGCATTTCATACAAGTATTTGCAATATAATAATTGAATAATGAGATTGTCTCTTCATTTCTTCCTAACAATGCACCACCTTTTGTTGTAATAACTTAAAGAAATGATCTTAAAAATAGCTTGTGTGCCCACAACATGCAATATATTCATGGCAACTAGCACATCTATACACCCTTGGAACTAGGAATCCATTGAAATTCATTAAATAAGGAGTCTTTGATGATGACTAGCATTTCTTTCAATTATTTACGGTATAATTACTGAATAATGAGACCGTCTCTTCATTTCTTCCTTACAAGGCTCCACCTTTTGTTGCAATAACTCTTTCACACTTAATGATCTAAAAAATAGCATGTGTGCCCACAACAGACACAATATTCATGGCAAGAAGCACATTTATACTCCCTTGTAACTAAGAATCTATTAGATGTCATTAAACAACGAGTTTTTCATGATGACTAGCATTTCTTTCAAGTATTTATGGAATAATTATTGGATAATGAGACTGTCTCTTCATTTCTTCCTAACAAGGCACCACTTTTTGTTGCAATAACTCATTCACACATAATGATCTTGAAAATAGCTTGTGTGCCCATACAAGAATGTGGGTTCTAGTAAGGAGGCAAGTAATTTTGATCCCCAACCAAGTATAAATAAAGATGTTAAATGTTTTAAGTGTTTAGGAAGGGGTCACATTGCATCTTAATGTCTAAATAAGCATGCAATGGTGTTGAGAGCTAATGGTGATGTTAAGACTGTAAGTGAGTTAGAAGATAGTTTTATGTCATCATCAAAAGGTGAATGTGATGGAGAGGAGTATCTGCTTAATAGGGTAGCTCTCGTCACAAGGCAAGCATTGAATGTGCAAGTGAACAAGGAGAATGAAGTGCAACAAGATAACATCTTTCATACAAAGTGTCTCATCAAAGATAAGGTATATAGTATAATTATTAATGGTGGGAATTGCACTAATGGTTGAAAAACTAAATTTACCTACTATAGAGCATCCCAAGCCATAAAAGCTTTAATGGTTGAATGAGAGTGGTGAAGTTAAAGTAAATAAGCAAGTGCTTGTGTCATTTTCTATTAAAAGGTAGCATGATAAAGTTTTATGTGATGTTGTACCGATGCCTATGGGTCATATTCTATTAGGAAGACCATGATAGTTTAATAGGTGAGTTATGCATGATGACTTTAAGAACTGATATTCCTTCGTAATGATTGAAAAACCCATCACTCTTATACCATTAATACCTCAACAAGCTTATGAGGATCAATTGAGAATTAAAAATGAGAGTGAACAAAAAGTAGAGAGATAACTAAAACAAAAAAGAGAGGAGAAAAGGTGAGAACATAGGAGAGAGAGAAGAAAAAAGAAAGTTTGTATGCAAAAGAATGTGAGGAAAATAAAGCATTTTATGTTAAATAGCCTATGATTGTAATTTTGGACAAAGAGGCTTATTTTAGCACTAACAAGTTTGACTCATCTTTGCCCAGTGTTGTTATTTCTTTTTTGTAGGAATTTGAATATGTATTCCTTAAGGATGTTCCAAGTGGATTACCAGCTAAGAGAGGAATTGAGCATCAAATTGATTTTATCCTTGCTGCAACCATTCCAAACTAGCTCGCATATATGAGTAATCTTGGGGAGACAAAGGAGATTCAAAGGCAAGTTGAGGAACTTATACTAAAAGGATATGTAAGAGAAATCATGAGTTCTTGTGCGGTTCTTGCCCTATTTGTACCTAAGATGGATGAGACTTAGAGGATGTGTCTTGACTGTTAAGTGGTCAACAAAATTATTGTAAACTATCATCACTTTATACCCAGGATAAATGACATGTTAGATGAATTGTATGTTTCATGTGTCTTTTCTAAAAGTGTTTTGAAATGTAAATATCACCATATTAGGATAAGAGAGGAAGATGAGTGGAAAACAACATTCAAAACTAAGTATAGTTTGTATAAATGACTTGTTATGCCATTTGGTCTCACTAATGCATCGAGTACTTTTATACAATTGTAAATCATGTTTTGCATACATTTATTGGTAAATTTATAGTTTTGAGAAATTGTATGCTAACTTTAATAAATTTTTCATTTGTACTAACCAAATCATATTTCATGGCTATGTTATGAGTGCTAAAGGTATTAAGGTTGTGAGGAAAAAAGTTAGGGCAATCAATGATTGGTTTACACCTAAGTTAGTGATGTACTTAGCTTTCATGGTCTAGTTTGTTTCTATAGATGCTTTATTAAGGACTTTAGCACTATTGTTGCCCCATTAATTACAGTTATTAAAAAGAACATAGGTTTTAAGTGGGATAATGATCAAGACAAGACTTTTAATTACTTGCTTTACCTAACTTCCCAAAGACTTTCAAGATTGAGTGTGATGCTTTGGGTATTGGAGTTAGAGCTATTTTGATGCAGGAAAGAAATCCAATTGCCTACTTTAGTGAAAAGCTAAGTGCAGTAGGCCTTAGTTATCCTATTTATGATAAAGAGATGTATACATTGGTATGGGATTTGGAGACATGGCAACACTACCTTTGGCCCAAAAAGTTTGTCATCTATGTTGACCATGAATCCTTAAAGAACTTAAAGGATAAGGAAAGTTGAATAAAAAACATGCCAAGTGGGTCAAATTCATTGAGACTTTTCCCTATGTCATCAAATATAAACAAGGTAAAGAAAATGTGATAACTGATGCATTATCTTATAGGTATATCCTTATCTTTACACTAACTGCAAAATTATTAGGATTTGAATATATTAAGGATTTATATGTGAAAGATCCTAACATTGCTTATGATTATGGAGCATGTAGGAAGTCAGCCTTTGATAAATTTTATAGGCATGATGGTTTCTTATTTAAGGAAAATAGTTTATGCATGCCTATGAGTTCTTTTAGGGAATTGGTTGTGAGAGAAGCTCATAGGAGTGGTCTAATAAGTCATTTCAGAGTTCGGAAAATCCTAGATGTCTTATTTGAACATTACTTTTGACCATACATGAAATGAGATGTTGAGAGGGTATGTGAGAAATGCATAATATGGAAACAAGCTAAATTTAGAGTTTTACCCCATGGCTTATACACTCCTTTACCCATACTTAGCCATCCCTAAGTTGATTTATCTATGGACTTTGTACTAGGATTGTTGATGTCAAAAAGGGCTAAGGATTTTGCATTTATTGTTATTGACAAATTTTCAAAGATGACACACTTCATCCTATGTCATAAAACTGATGATGCAAACAATATGGCTGAATTATTCTTTAGAGAAGTAGTACCTTTGGGTGGCATGCTTATGAGTATTGTTTCAAATTAGGATGCAAATTTTTTAAGCTACTTTTGGTGGTTCATTGAACTCTTTTTACTTTGTTGGGTGTTATTATTCAAATGAATTTGAAAATATGGGAAGATTATTTATCGGATGTCGAGTTTGCAAATAATAGGAGTGTTGATTCTACTACCAGTTACTCTCTATTTGAAATTATATATGGTTTTTAATCCTTGACTCCTTTGGATTTGGTGCCTATACCTATTGATAAGTATGCTAGCTTGGATGGTGAACCAAGGCTGATATGGTGAAAGAAATTACATAAGAAGGTGCGGCAACATATTGTAAAACAAATTAAGCAATATGTATCCCATCTTAACAAAGGGAGAAAGAAGGTAGTGTTTGAACCTATGATTGGGTTTAGGTGTAGAAGGGATGATCCATTTCAAGTAGTAGCATGAATTAATGACAATACCTATAAGTTGGACCTTTTTGATAAGTATAATGTGAGTGTAACATTTAATGTTTCTGATATTTCACCTTTTGATATAGGTGATGATTCAAGAACAAATCCTTTCGAGGCAAGGGGGAACAATAAGAAGCTTGAAGATGATGTGTGGAAGGCTTTAAAGGATTCAAGATCTATTGAACATTCTAGAAGGTCTAAGAATGCAAGTTAAAGCCAAAAATATGAAAGAAGTACTAAATAGGCTAATTGAAGACATTTAGGCCAACCAAGCTGTAAATGGTGTGAATTCAAACTTGAAAGACAATTAAGACCTTATTAATATGATTGGAGTGCTTAATGGGTTAGGATTAAGTAAGAGTTTGTCCTAAATAAGTGATTGTTATAAAAGTAGAAGTTTTATGAATAAGAATTTATCCTAGATAGGAGTTTGTCTAAATAAGGATTTGTCCTAAATAGGAATTTATATCTCTTTTAGAATTGTTATCTTAACCTATAAATAGGCACCTCCTTGTAAATTCTAAAATTTGACAATTTGGGAGAAATAAAAAAGTGAGTTTTCTCCTTCAATTTTTTCAAGAACTAAAGAACTTATCAAGAAGTAACTCTTCTTGTGGCATTCAACGCGACTTATTACTCTCAATTCTCTTCTTTTCTGGAGTGTGACATCTATATTCTTCTTAATACTCTAAGTTCGTGTTCCCTTGAATATTGGATCTAAGGTCTGTGTGAATGAAATCTGACTTAGCTTTCCTATGTATTGTTTGATTCCTTGCATGTGTTGGGTCCCTAAGCCACATTTTTTGGGGTTCAAATCAATAAGCATGACAACGAACTTGGATAAAGACATTCTTAATGGATATCAATTCTATGTGTTTGGCATATGGTTTTAAAATTAAAATTTGTTGAAGTCATGCAAAGGAATGGTAGTAGCCACTTATATAATTGGTAAGTTCTACATAAGCAATCATGATATTTTAAATCTCAACAATTGATCAAGTTTGAGTATGAAATCTAAACCTTGAAAATTGTTAGCTTAGAAATTTAAGGAACAAAAATATTTAGTATCCACATAATGCCCTAAAACTTCAATTTAATTTCTTAAGATTTCATTACTAGTTATGTTAGATTTCTTAAAAAAGAGCATCATTATTAAATTTTAGTTTTGGATCTTGAAATTGAATATCTTTAGGTAAATAATTTTATAAATAGCACACTTGAGTTCATAAAAGTTAAAGCTATTGATGTGACTCGAGACCTTGCCATAACCTATTGATTGATTTCTCTTTCTTGACCTTCATCATAATCATAAAATTGAAATGGAGTTATTCATATGTGTTAGGAAGAGAGAGAATCGATTATATATATAGACAACATCTTAATTTAAATTTGGCTTATTCATGAATGCCTAAATGATGTTTGAAAATACAATCCTTAAATTGTGTCATAATGCATAGATTAATTCCTTATTAATTAGGTCACATTATGATTAATTAGATTGACTCCTTAATAGATTGTATTATTTAGGAACATTCTAGCATTCTCCCACTTTTTTTGATCAAAAATATATTACATTAATCCTTATAGACGTATAATGATGACAAACAATCTATTATGATTCCATCATAATGCCACATATGATAAATGCAAGTTATGGCAATTATGTCCTATTTATTTAAAAGACACCTTTCCATATAATACAACAATAATTACTTATTACATAAGGTTCAGAAGTTATATATATGAAATCTAAATTCAAAACAATCCCCAACAATGGCTCATAGATACTTTCTAATTAATTTTAAAATAGTCATGTGCACACAATTATAAAATAACAAGAAATACAAAGTGTATATTAAGAATAAATTAGTGAGCTTATAGTGTCATTACATCATACATCATCAATTATTATTAATACAACTAGGGAATATTCTTTATATAAATTTAGTTGTGAACCTTCATATTGATCTACTATCATGAGATCATTTCTATTGTACTTAATAAACACATTTTGTTTCTAAACTTTCTCCTTAACAATGAAATACTTTAATTTTGATTAAGTATGGTACCTTTAGGTACTTTTCAATCTTGGAGAAGAACATTGCTATAGAATAATCACAATAAAATTTTTGGAGCTTGACAATGGTATCAACAATCTAAAGTTTTAAAATAAAGTTCTACAATTATAATGCATGAATTGTAACTTTAAATCGTATTACAACATCTACTTTCATAATAGATGAAATAATAATTAAAAATTTTTATATTATTCCATGACACTAATCCTTTTCCTATTAAAAAGAAATAACCAAAAGTGAACTTTATACTATCAATGCATCTAAAAAAGTATAAATTTGAATATCTAATCACTTCTAAAAGGTTGCATTTTTTGTACATGAACATCTTATTCTTTGTAGGTACCTAAATAACTTATTTGCAATTTTTTCATGATCCATTTCAAGATTAAATTTATACCTACCTAACATTTTGACTACAAAATTGATATTTTAGTCTAGTCTACTAATAATATATGCATATGGAATTCATTACATTTTCTTAGGCTTGACATCATTGTTTGAACATTGTATGAGACTAACATTTAAGATCTCTCATAATAGCTAATTTCTTTTCTCTTTGAGATCTTTTTAGTGCCACCCTTTACAATTCATTTACATTAGTTAATTGTAAGTTAGTTCTTTTGGGAAATTTTTTTAATCCAAATGTTCTTTAATTTTTGGAAATAACATTTAACATAGTTGTAGACAAGTGAAATGTTATGGCTAAAGGACTTCTTATTTGAATTTCTTTTATGTCCACATTTTAATGTTTATTACAACCACTAAATTCACATTCTTAAGGAATCTTTCATTATTAGTTTCCACAATTTTTAAACTATGGTTTAGGCAATAAAATATATATCCTTTAGACTTTTTTAAGTAAGCAATAAAGTGACCACTAATTATTAGAAAATTTAAATTGTTATATATGGATTATAAATTCTAGCTTTTGTGGGGCAACCCTAATCAAGTAGCTACCTCAAAGAGTTTTTAATAAATATAATAAAATTGATCTCACGATAGTAGACCAATATGAAGGTTTACAACTAATATTATGTAGATAATATATTTTTAGAATGAGTTCTAATTGTACTAATGATAATTAATGATATATGATGTAATGACACTTTAAACTTGCTAATGTGTTTTTACATTATGTATTTCATATTATTTTATAACAATGTGAACAAGACTATTGTAAAATTAACTAGAAAGTCTCTATGACACATTATTCTACACCATTATTAAATTAAATTTCATAAATAACTTATGAACCTCATGTGATAAGTCATTAGTGTTGTAATATATGGAAGGAAGTGTTTTGAATAAATAGAACATAATTGCCATAACTCACATTGAATAGTTTATTATATGTGAGATTGTGATGGAATCGTAAGAGATTCTTGTCATCATTGTATGTGTATAATGATTCATGTAATAGGGTTTTTAATCAGGTCCAGTGGAAGAATGTTAAAATATTCTCCAATAATATAGCCTATTAATGATTAAATATAATCAGTCATAATGTGAACCAAATAATTGCACAATTTAACTACTGTAATACTGAACGGGATTTGGTATTGATGACTATGTCTAATTTAAACTATGAAGTTGTGTGTATATATAATCAATTCTCTCTTTTTAACTCACACAAGTAACTCCATTTAAAGTTTGTAGTTAAAGCAAAGGTTAGAAAAGAGAAATTAGTTACTAAATTAAGCTCTTAAGTCACTTTAATAGTTTCAATTTCTATGAACCCAAGTACGCTATTTATAATAATATTTACATGAAAATTTTCAATTCCAAAATCCAAACTTGACATTTGATAATTGATGCTCTTGTTTAAGAAATATAACATAACGAGTGATGGAATGTTGAGAAATTAAATTGAAATCCAAGGACATTAATTGCATACCAAAAATTTAGGCTCCTTAAATTCCTAAGCTATTAATTTTCAGGGTTCAAATTTCATAATCAAATTTGATTAATTACTGGAATTTAAAATATCATGATTGCTTACGTAGAACCTGCCAACTATATAAGGGGTTATTATCATTCCTCTACATAACAGCAACAAACATTAATTTTACAGCTGTAGACCCAACATCTAGAATTGATATTAACAAATAATGTCTTCATCCAATTTCATTTTGATCCTCATGGTCTTGCTAATTGAATCTTGTCAATCTCTCTCTCTGGCTCTCTCTTTGTGTCTGTCTTTCATTACTCCATGCATGTGTGTGCGTGTGTATATTTTTGGATATTTGGTCTGTAACAACATTTTCAAAAAAAGTGATGATGACAGATTTGTAAGGTTACACAACTTGCAAAATGTTTACACTAGAATAAACGTAATGTTGTCTCCAATCCATGTATAATTATTCGTTGATATACATAGGAGGGACCAAGATGATTATACTGTGATGAATTTTATTCTAAAAGAAAACTGGTTGTAGGTTTGCGAATGGCAATTGAAGGAAGAGGTCTAATTGTTTCTACCCCAAGATGCAAAACGACTGCTGACTGTGATCCAGAATTTTGTGCATGTTACTGCCAGATTTGCAAGTGTCGACCACCGTGGTGTTAAAGCAGTTGTTAAAGCCCTTGGATAAGCAAAAAGAAAAAACAAAATCAATGGCAATATAACATATGATGTTGTAATCAAGCAATGACATGATTTTAGATAAAATTTTCTATGACAAATTAATTTGAAACTGTGGCCTTGGGGTTGCTATTGAATTTATTTTCTCATCCCTTTGACTCTATTAAAGAACTTAAGCTAAAACTTTAAAGGTAGCAATAACTATTATTGATTACTTTTGATTTTGAGCAATGTTGAAGGAATATATATGTACAAGTTAAGCATTTTGACTAATTAGTTTTGACTTTAACTAAATGACTAAAGGTTATAAAGTCTAAAATGAATTTCATATACACTGACCAAGCATGGACATTAATTAATCCATCAAAGTTATTAAAAATATACGGTGCAATTGCATATTTAAGAGAAGAACTAACATTGACAAAAACATATAAACTCACAAAACTACGCTAAACGCTAAAGGTTCAAAAGAAAAGAGATTGACTTTTGTGAATCCTTTTCACTTATAATCATGTTTCAATCCATTAGGATGCCTTTGGTCGTTGCTGAGTACTATTGATGTGGAAAACCCCAGAAAGATATGACTTAGGGACCCAACACACAAAAGGGATCAAAAAAACAACCAGGAAAGCTAAATCAGTGTTTTATAATGCAAACCCTAGATGCAACATTCGAAGGAATATGAACCTAGGGAATTTAAAAAGGATATGAATACTACACTTCAGAAAAGAAAGAAATTGGAAGTGATAAGTCAATTTGAAAGCCACAAGAAGAAGTACCTCTTGATAAGTTCTTTAGTTCTCAAAAGAACCGAGGGAGAAAAAAACCCTTGTTTTTGATTTCACTCAAAATTGTATGATATTCTAGAGCTTACAAGAGGTGCATATTTATAGGTTAAGATAACAACTCTAAAGAGGTACAAATTCCTACTTAAGAAAAATCTTTATTTAGGAGAAATTCCTATCTAGGGAAAATTGCTTACACAGACAATAAACTCCTAATTAAGAGTGAATGTTATTACTTGGTCCTGACCCATTAGGTACTCCAATCATATTAATAAAGTCTAGACTCTCTTTTAAGTTTGAATTTCCACCATTTGAAATTTGGTTAGCCTGATTGTCATCAATCAGCCCATTTAGTGCCTCTTTCATCTTTTTGGCTCTAGCTTGTGTTATTGGACCTTCTGAAATGTGCAATGGACCTTTTGTATCCTTCGAGGCCTTCCACCCATCATCTCAAAGGTTCTCATCATTCCCCCTTTCTTCAAAAGGATTCATCTTCGAATCATCACCTACATCAAAAGGGGAAAGATCATAAACATTAAACGTTGCACTCACGTTATACTCACTAGAAAGGTCCAACTTATAAGCATTGTCATTAATTCGTGCTACAACTTAAAATGGACTCCTTTAGGTTGTAACTTTGAATGCCTTTGAGCTAGGAACCATTCCTTACACATATGCACCCAAACCTAATCACTAGGTTCAAACACCACCTTCTTTCGTCCCTTGTTGACATGTTGCCACACCTTCTCATTAAATTTTTTCACCATGCCAGCCTTGTGTTCATCGTCTAAGCTAGCATACTCATTGACAAGTATAGGTACCAAATGCAAAGGAGTTAGCGGATTAAAACTATAAACAATTTCAAATAGAGAGTAACTAATAGCAGAATGAACACTCCTATTATATGCAAACTTAACATGTGGTAAAAAATCTTCCCATGCTTCCAAATTCGTTAGAATAATGGCAGGCAAATGAGTAAAAAGAGTTTGTGGATGACAAGTAGTTAAAAACAATAACTTAGTACCTAACTTACCCCACAAAGTCTTCCAAAAGTAACTTAATAACTTTATATCCCAATCTGAAACAATGCTCCGTGGCATGCCATGCAAACGTACTACTTCTTTAAAGAATAAGTTAGCCACATTGCTTGCATCATTAGTTTTATGGCATGGAATGAAGTGTGTCAACTTTGAAAATCTATCAATGACAACAAATACAGAATCCCTACCCCTTTTTAATCATGACAGCCCTAATACAAAGATAAATCAACCTAAGGATGGCTAGGTATGGGTAAGGGGGTATACAAGCCATGGGGAAAAACTCTAAATTTAGCCTGTTTGCACGTTATGCATTTCTCACATATCCTCTCAACATCTTGTTTCATGCATGGCCAAAAGAAATGTTCATTTAGGACATATAGGGTTTTCTTAACTCTAAAATGACCCATTAGACCACCCTCATGAGCTTTTCTTACAACCAACTCCCTTAAAGAACTCATAGTCATGCATAAATGATTTTTCCTAAATAAGAAATGTTCATGCCTATAAAACTTCTCAAAAGCTGACTTCTCACATGCTCTATACAGATTACCAAAGTCAAGATCATTCACATATAAATCTTTAATATGTTCAAATCCTAATAAGTTTGTAGTAAGTGTAGAGATAAGGGCATATCTATGAGATAATGGATCAACTACCACATTTTCCTTACCTTATTTATATTTGATGATGTAGGGAAAGGAGTCAATGAATTCTATCCACTTGGCATGCCTTTTGTTCAACTTTCCTTGTCCCTTTAAGTGCTTCAAAGATTCATGGTTAATATGAATGACACACTCCTTGGGCCAAAGGTAATGTTGCCATGTCTCTAAAGCTCATACCAATGCATACATCTCTTTATCATAAGTAGGATGATTAAGGCTTACTCCACTTAGCTTTTCACTAAAGTAAGCAATTGGGCACCTTTCCTACATCAAAACAACTCCAATGCCAATACTTGAAGCATCACACTCAATCTCAAAGGCTTTTGCAAAGTCAAGAAAAGCAAGTAAGAGTGCATAACTTAATTTGTCCTTGATATAATTAAAAGTCTTGTCTTGGTCACTACCCCACCTAAAACTCGTGTTCTTTTTTATAAGCTGATTGAGTGGTGCAGCAATGGTGCTAAAGTCCCTAACAAGGTGTCTATAGAAACTAGCTAGACTATGAAAACTATGCACATCACTAATTGACTTAGGAGTAGGCCAATCTTGGATAGCCCTAACTTTTTCCTTATCAACCTCAATACCTTTAACACTCATAATATAGCCAAGAAATGTGAATTAATCGATACAAAAGGAACATTTCTTGAAGTTAGCATACAATTTCTTAAAACATAAAACAATTAAAATAGAATGTAAATGATCAAGATGTTATTCTAGGCATTTGCTATAGACCAAAATATCATCAAAATACATAACCACAAATCTAATGAATGAATGTAAAGTATGATTCATTAATCACATAAAACTGCTTGGTGCATTAGTGAGACCAAATGGCATAACAAGCCATTCATACAAATCATACTTAGTTTTGAAAGTTGCTTTCCATTCATCTCCCTCTCTCATCCTAATTTGGTGATATCCACTTTTCAAATCAATCTTAGAAAAGACACATAAACCATGCAATTCATCCAACATATCATTTAACCTAGGTATGGGGTGACAATACTTTATAATGATTTTGTTGATCACTCGACAATTAACACACATCCTCCAAGTCCCATTTTTTTTTGGTATAAGTAGGGTAGAAATAGCACAAAGACTCATGCTTTCCCTTACATAAAGCAATAACAACACTAGGAAAAAAGGGTTCAAACTTGTTCATGTTAAAGTAAGCCTCTTTGTACAAAAGTATGATCATATGTTGTTTGGCATAAAATGCTCTTTTGACATCACATTCTTTTGCATAGAAACTTTTTGTTTTCTTCTCTCTCTCTCTTATGTCCTCACATTTTCTCCTCCCTTTTCTCTTTTGTAAATCTCTCTTTTCTGTTCACTCTCACTTTTAATCCTTGATTGATTCTCATTTGCTTGTTGGGGTGATAATGGTACAAGAGTGACAAGTTTTTTATTCATTACAAAACAATATCGATTCTTGAAGCCATCATGCATGATGTCAAATTGTGATGGCCTTCCTAATAGAATATGACCCACATGCATAGGTACAACATCACATAAAACTTCATCACGGTATCTTCTAATAGAAAATGACACAAGCACTTACTTATTTACCTCGACTTCACACCTCTCTTTCAACCATTGAAGCTTATATGGCCTAGGATGCTTTACAATAGGTAAATCTAGCTTCTCAACCATGGTTATACGAGCAACATTAGTGCAACTCCCACCATCAATAATCATACTACATACCTTATCTTTGATGAGACACCTCGTCTGAAAGATATTATCTCGTTGCACCTCATTTTCTTCCTTTACTTGCACATTCAATGCTCACCTTGAGATGAGAGCTACTCCATTAATTGGATACTCCTCTCCATCACTTTCACCCTTTAATGATGACACATAATCATTATCTAATTCACTTTCAGTTTCAACATCACCATTACTTCTCAAGATCATTACACATTTATTTGGACATTAAGATGCAATGTGACCCTTGCCCAAACACTTAAAACATTTTTCTTTATTTCTACTTGGTTGGGGGTCAGAATTACTTGCCTCCTTGCTAGAACATATATTAGACCCTCTCTTTATTTCTTCTAAACAATGCTCTTCCTTTTGTTGCAATAACTCATTCTAATGGTCTTGAAAATAGCTTGTGTGCATTTATATTCATAGGCAATATTTTCATGGCAACAAGTACATTTATACTCCCCTGGAACTTGGAATCCATTTATTTTAATAAACAAGGAGTCTTTGATGATGACTAGCATTTCTTTCAAGTATTTATGGTATATTTACTGAATAATGAGACCGCCTCCTTATTTCTTCCTAACAAGCCTCCACCTTTTGTTGCAATAACTCATTCTAATGGTCTTGAAAATGGCTTATGTGCCCATAACAGGTAATATCTTCATGGCAATAACTACATCTATACTCCCTTGGAACTTGGAATCCATTGAATTTCAATAAACAAGGAGTCTTTGATGGTGACTAGCATTTCTTTCAATTGTTTGTGGTATAATGATTGAATAATGAAACTGTCTCTTCATTTCTTCCTAACAAATCTCCTCATTTTGTTGCAATAACTCATACTAATGATCTTGAAAATACCTTGTGTGCCCACAATAGACATTATATTCATCGCAACAAGCACATCTATGCTCCCTTAGAATAAGGAATCCATTGAATTTCTTTAAACAAGGAGTCTTTATTGATGACTAGCATTTCTTACAAGTATTTTCTACTTAATTATAGACAAATGAGACTGTTTCTTGATTTCTTCCTAACAATGCTCCACTTCTTGTTGTAATCACCTATTTACACTTAAAGATCTTGAAAATAGCTTGTGTGGCCACAACAGGTACTAATATTCAAGGCAACAAGCACATCTTCTCTCCTTTGGATGAAGGAATCCATTGAATTTCATTAAATGAGGAGTCTTTGACGATGACTAGCATTTCTTACTAGAATTTTTAGTGTAATGACTAAATAATTAGACCCTTTCTTCATTTCTTCCTAACAATGCTTCACCTTTTATTGCAATAAAGCTTTCTAATGATATTGAAAATTGCTTGTGTGCCCATAATAGGTAATATATTCATGGCAACAACTACAACTATACTCCCTTGAAACTTGGAATCCGTTGAATTTTAATAAATAAGGACTCTTTGATGGTGACTAGCATTTCTTTCAATTGTTTGTGGTATAATTATTGAATAATGAGATTGTCTCTTCATTTCTTCGTAACAAGTCTCCTTATTTTGTTTTAATAACTCATACTAATGATCTTGAAAATACCTTGTGTGCCTACAACAGGCATTATATCCATCACAACAAGCACATCTATACTCCCTTAAAATAAGGAATTCGTTGAATTTCTTTAAACAAGGAGTCTTTGTTGATGACTAGCATTTCTTACAAGTATTTTCTACTTAATTATAGACTAATGAGACTATTTATTGATTTCTTCCTAACAATGCTCCACTTCTTGTTGTAATCACCTATTCACACTTAAAGATCTTGAAAATAGCTTGTGTACCCACAATAGGCACTAATATTCAAGGCAACAAGCACATCTTCTCTCCTTTGGATGTAGGAATCCATTGAATTTCATTAAATGAGGAGTCTTTAATGATGACTTGCATTTCTTACCAAGATTTTTCATGTAATAACTGAATAATTAGACCCTTTATTCATTTCTTCCTAACAATGCTCCACCATTTGTTGCAATAAATCTCTCTAATGGTCTTAAAAATAGCTTGTGTGCCCACAATAGGCAATATATTCATGGCACAAGCACATCTATACTCCCTTGGAACTAGGAATCCATTGAATTTCATTGAACAAGGAGTCTTTAGTGGTGACTACCATTTCTTACAAGTATTTTCTACTTAATTACAGACTAATGAGACCGTCTCTTGATTTCTTCCTAACAATGCTCCACTTTTTGTTGTAATTCCCCATTCACACTTAATGATCTTAAAAATAGCTTGCATGCCCAGAATAGACATTATATTCATGGCAACAAGCATATCTATACTCCTTTGGTCAATAAGAATTTGTTGAATTTCATTAAACAAGGAGTTTTTGTTGATGTCTAACATTTCATACAAGTATTTTCTACTTAATTACAAAATAATGAGACTGTCTTTTAATTTCTTCTTAACAATGCTCCACTTTTTGTTGTAATTCCCCATTCACACATAATGATCTTGAAAATAGTTTGTGTGCCCATAATAGGCACTATATTCTTGGCAATAAGCACATATAGGATCCCTTGGATCTAGGAATCTATTCAATTTCATTAAATAAGGAGTCCTTGATAATGATGAGCATTTCTTTCAAGTATTTATGGAAAAATTACTAAATAATGAGATTGTCTCTTCATTCTAGTGATCTTGAAAATAGCTTATGTGCCCATAATAGACACTAGTTTCATGGCAACAAGAACATATATACTCCCTTGGAATAAGGAATCTATTGAATTTCTTTAAACTAGGAGTCTTTGGTGATGATTAACATTTCTTATAGTTAGTTTTTACTTAAAAATAGACTAATGAGATTGTCTCTTGATTTCTTCCTTACAATGGTTCACTTTTTCATGTAATTACCAATTAAAACTTAATGAACTTCAAAATAGCTTGTGCACCAATAACAAGCAATATATTCATGGTAACAAGCACATCTATACTCCCTTGGAACTAGGAATTTATTGAATGCCATTAAACAAGGAGTGTTTGAGATGGCTAGCATTTCTTTCAAGTATTCAAGGTATAATTGCAAAATAATGAGATTGTCTCCTCATTTCTACTTAACAAGGCTCCACCTTTTGTTGCAATAACTCATTCACAATTAATGATCTTGAAAATAGCTTATATGCCCACAACAAGCACTATATTCATGGCATCAAGCACATCCATACTCCCTTGGAACTAGGAATCTATTGAATTTCCTTAAACAAAGAGTCTTTGATGATGACTAGCATTCCTTTTAAGTGTTTGCAGTATAATTACTGAATAATGAGACCCTCTATTCATTTCTTCCTAACAAGGCTCTACCATTGGTTGCAATAACTCATTAAAATGATCTTGAAAATAGCTTGTGTGCCCACAACAAGCACTATATTCATGGCAACAAACACATTTATACTCTCTTCGAACTAGGAATCTGTTGAATTTCTTTAAACAAAGAGTTTTTTATGATGACTAGCATTTTCTTTCAAGTATTTGCAGTGTAATTATAGAATAATGAGACCGTCTCCTTATTTCTACTAAACAAGACTCCACCTTTTGTTGCAATAAGTCATTCACACTTGATGATCTACAAAATAGTTTGTCTGCCCACAACATGCACTATATTCATGGCATTAGACACAACTATACTCCCCTAGAACTAGGAATTCATTAGATCTCCTTAAACAAGGAGTCTTTGATGATGACTAGCATTCCTTTCAAGTATTTGCAATATAATTACTAAATAATGAGAGCGCCTCTTTATTTCCTCCTAACAAGGCTCCTTCTTTTGTTGCAATAACTCATTCACACTTAATGATCATAAAAATAGCTTATATGCCCTCAATAGGAAATATATTCAACAAGCACATCTATTCTCCCTTGGAAGGAAGAATCCGTTGAAATTCTTTAAACAAGGAGTCTTTAATGATGACTATCATTTCTTTCAGGTTTTTGCAGTATAATTATAGAATAATAAGACCATTTCCTCATTTCTTCTTAACAAGGCTCCACCTTTTGTTGCAATAACTCATTCACACTTAAGGATCTTGAAAATAGCTGATGTGCCCACAACAAGCACTATATTTATGGCATCAAGCACATTTATACTCCCTTGGAATGAAGAATCCATTGAATTTCCTTAAACAAGAAGTCTTTAATGATCACTAGCATTCATTTTAAGTATTTGTAGTATAATTATTGAATAATGAGTGCCTTTTCATTTCCTCCTAGCAAGGCTCTACTTCTTGTTGCAATAACTCATTCACACATAATGATCTTGAAAATAGTTTGTGTGGCTACAATAGGCACCATATTCATGACAATAAGCACATTTATACTCCCTTAGAACCAGAAATTCGTTGAATTCTTTCAACAAGGAGTCTTTGATGATGACTAGCATTTCATTCATATATTTGCAATATAATTACTAAATAATATGATCATCTCCTCATTTCTTCTTAACAAGGCTCCACCTTTTGTTGTAATGACTCATTCACATTTAATGATCTTGAAAATGGCTTATGTGCCCACAACAAACACTATATTCAAGGCACAAGCACATCTTTACTCCTTTGGAACATGAAATTTGTTGAATTTCATAAAACAAGGAGTCTTTGGTGATGACTAGCATTTCTTACAAGTATTTTTACTCAATTATAGACTAATGAGATTATCTCTTGATTTCTTCCTAACAATGCTCGAATTTTTGTTGTAATTACTCATTCACACTTAATGATTTTGAAAATAGCTTGTGTGCCACAACAAGCATTATATTTAAGGCTACAAGCATATCTATACTCCCTTAAAAGTAGGAATCCGTTGAACTTAATTAAACAAGGAGTCTTTGATGATGACTAACATTTCTTTCAAGTATTTGTAGTATAATTACTAAATAATGAGAGGGTCTTTTTATATCTTCGTAACAAAGGTCCACCTTATATTGTAATAACTCATTCTAATGATCTTAAAAAGAGCTTGTGTGCCCACAATAAGCATTATATTCAAGCAACAAGCACATTTATACTTCCTTGGAAGTTAGAATCCATTGAACTTCATTAAATAAGGAGTCTTTGATGATAACTAGCTTTTCTTTCAAGTATTTGCAGTGTAATTACTTAATAATGAGGCGGTCTCTTCATTTCTTCTTAACAACGCTCCACATTTTGTTGCAATAGCTCATTCTAATGATCTTAAAAATAGCTTGTGTGCCCACAATAGGCACTATATTCATGTTAACAAGCACATCTATACTCCCTTAGAACAAGGAATTCGTTGAATTTCATTAAATAAGGAGTCTTTCATCATAACTTGCATTTCTTACAAGTTTTTTACTTAATTACAAACTAATGACTCCATCTCTTGATTTCTTCCTACCAATGCTCTGCCTTTTGTCTTAATTACCCATTCATACTTAATGATCTTGAAAATAGCTTTTGTGTCCACAACAAACAATATATTCATGGAAATAAGCATGTCTATACTCCCTTAGAATTAGGAATCTATAGAATTTCATTTAACAATGAGAATTTGGTGATGACTAGCATTTCTTACAAGTATTTTCTAAATAATTAGAAACTAATAAGATCTTCTCTTGATTTCTTCTTACTAATGCTCCATTTTTTGTTGCAATTACCCATTCACACATAATGATATTCAAAATTACTTATGTACCCATAATAGGCACTATATTCAATGCAACAAGCACATTTATACTCCCTTAGAACTAGGAATCCGTTGAATTTCATTAAATAATGAGTCTTTGATGATGACTAGCATTTCTTTCAAGTATATGTGATATAATTACTAAATAATGAGATCGTTTCTTCATTTCTTTGTAATAAGACTCCACCTTTTGTTGCAATAACTCATTCTAATTATCTTCAAAATAGCTTCTATGCCCATAACAAACACTATATTCAGTTTAACAAGCACATCTATACTCCCTTGGAACAAGGAATCCATTAAATTTCATTAAATAAGCAATCTTCCATGATGACTAGCGTTTCTTCCAAGTTTTTTCTACTTAATTATGGACTAATGACACCATCTCTTGATTTCTTCCTACCAATGCTCTACTTTTTGTCTTAATTACCCATTCACATTTAATGATCTTGAAAATAACTTGTGTGTCCACAACATATAATATATTCATGGCAACAAGCACGTCTATACTCCCTTAGAACTAGGAATCCATTGAATTTCATTAAACAATGGGTTTTTGGTGATAACTAGCATTTCTTACAAGTATTTTCTAAATACTTATAGACTATTGAGACCGTCTCTTGATTTCTTCCTAATAATGCTCCACTTTTTGTTGCAATTACCCATTCACATATAAAGAACTTCAAAATAGTTTATGTGCCCATAATAGGCATTATCTTCAAGGCAATAAGCACATCTATACTCCATTGGAACTAGGAATCCTTTGAATTTCATTAAACAAGGAATCTTTGTTGATGACTAGCATTTCTTTCAAGTATTTGCGATCTAATTACTTAATAATGAGACCATTTCTTCATTTCTTCGTAACAAGGCTCCCCCAAGGCTCCCCCATTTGTTGCAATAACTCATTCTAATGATCTTGAAAACAGCTTGTGTGCCCACAACAGGCACTATATTCAGGGCAATAAGCACATCTATACTCCTTTGGAATAAGGAATCTGTTAAATTTCATTAAACGAGGAGTCATTCTTGATGACTAGCATTTCTTTCAAGTATTTGTAATAGAATTACTGAACGATATGACTATCCCTTCACTTCTTTGTAGCAAGGCTCCAACTTGTGTTGCAATAACTCATTCAAATGATCTTAAAAATAGCTTGTGTGCTCACAACAAGCACTATATTCAGGGTAACAAGCACATCTATACTCCCTTGAAACTAGGAATTCGTTGAATTTCCTTAAACACAGAGTCTTTAATCATGACTAACATTTCTTACAACTATTTTTAGTATAATTACTGAATAATGAGACGGTCTCTTCATTTCTTTGTAACAAGGCTCAAAATTTTGTTGTGATAACTCATTCTAAAGATCTTGAAAATAGCTTGTGTGAGCACTATATTTATGGCAACAAGAACATCTATACCCCGTTAGAACTAAGAATTCATTGAATTTCATTAAACAAGGAGTCTTTGATGATTACTAGCATTTCTTTCAAGTATTTGCAGTATAATTGCTGCATAATTAGAATCTCTCTCCTTTTCTTCGTAACAAGGCTCCACCTTTTGTTGCAATAACACATTCACACTTAATGATCTTGAAAATAGCTTATATGCACACAACAGGCACTATATTGACGGCAACAAGCACATTTATGCTCCCTTGGAATTAGGAATCTGTTGAATTTCCTTAAACAAAGAGTCTTTGATGATGACTAGCATTCCTTTTAAGTGTTTGCAGTATAATTACTGAATAATGAGACCCTTTATTCATTTCTTCCTAACAAAGCTATACCATTGGTTGCAATAACTCATTAAAATGATCTTAAAAATAGCTTGTGTGCCCACAACAAGCCTTATATTCAGGGCAACAAGCACATCTATACTCCTTTGGAATAAGGAACCTGTTGAATTTAATTTAACGAAACTTCTTTGGTGATGATTAGCAATTCTTACAAGTATTTTTTACTTAATTATAGACTAATGAGACCATCTCTTGATTTCTTCCTAACAATGCTTCAATTTTTGTTTTAATTACCCATTCACACTTAATGACCTTGAAAATAACTTGTGTGCCTATAGCAAGCATTATATTCAGGGTAACAAGCATATCTATACTCCCTTAGAACTAGGAAACCATTGAATTTCATTAAAGAAGGAGTCTTTGGTGATGACTAGCATTTCTTACAAGTATTTTCTACTTAATAATAGACTAATTAGACTATCTCTTGATTTCTTCCTAACAATCCTCCATTTTTTTTAATTATCCATTTAGACTTAATGACCTTAAAAATAGCTTATATGCCCACAATAAACATTATATTCAGGGCAATAAGCACAAATATACTCCCTTGGAACTAGGAATTTGTTGAATTTCACTAAACAAGGATGACTAGCATTTTGTTTCAAGTATTTGTAGTATAATTAATGAATAAGGAGATTGTCTCTTCATTTCTTCTTGACAAAGTTCCACCTTTTGTTGCAATAAGTCATTCACAAATAATGATCTTGAAAAAAGCTTTTGTGCCCAAAATAGGCATTATATTCATGACAACAAGCACATCTATACTCCCTTGGAATTAGGAATCCCTTGAAATTCATTAAACAAGGAGTCTTTCATGATGACTAACATTTCTTTCAAGTATTTGTGGTATAATTACTGAATAATGAAAACGTCTCTTCATTTCTTTCTAACAAGGCTCCACCATTTATTGCAATAACTCATTATAGTGATCTTGAAAATAGCTCATGTGCCCACAATAGGGACTATCTTTATGACAACAAGCACATCTATACTCCTTTGGAACTAGAAATCTGTTGAATTTCTTTAAACAAGTAGTCTTTGATGATGACTAGCATTTCTTTCAAGTATTTGTGGTATAATTATTGAATAATGAGATTGTCTCTTTATTTCTTTGTAACAAGGCTCCACCTTTTGTTTCAATAACTCCTTCTAATGATCAGGAAAATAGCTTGGGGTAACAAGAACATCTCTACTCCCGAGGAACTAGGAAATGGTTAAATTTCCTTAAACAAGAAGTCTTTGATGTTGACTGGCATTTCTTTTAAGTATTTGCGGTATAATTATTGAATAACGAGACTATCTCTTTATTTCTTCATAACAAGGCTCCACCTTTTGTTTTAATAGCTCTTTCTAATGATCTTGAAAATAGATTGTGTGCCCACAACAAACATTATATTTAGAGAAACAAGCACATTTATACTCCCTTGGAACTAGGAATTGGTTGAATTTCCCTAAAGAAGGAGTCTTTAAGGATGACTAGCATTTCTTTCAAGTATTTGTTGTATAATTACTAAATAAGGAGATTGTCACTTCATTTCTTTCTAGCAAGGCTCAACCTTTTGTTGCAGTAACACATTCACACTTAATGATCTTGACAATAGCATGTCAGCCCATAACAAGCACTATATTCAGGGAAACAAGCACATTTGTACTGCCTTGGAACTAGGAATCTGTTGAATATCATTAAATAAGGAGTCTTTGATAATGACTATCATTTCCTTCAAGTATTTGTGGTTTATTTAATTACTAAATAATGAGACCATCTCTTCATTTCTTTGTAACAAGGCTCCACTTTTTGTTGCAATAACTTATTCTAAAGATATTGAATATAGCTTGTGTGCCCATAACAGGCACTATATTCATAATAACAAGCACATCTATTCTCCCTTGGAACAAAGAATCTATAAAATTTCATTAAACAATGTCTTTCATGATGACTTGTGTTTCCTTCAAATATGTGTTGTATAATTAATGAATAATGAGATCGTCTCCTTATTTCTTCTTGACACACTTAATGATCTTGAAAATAGCTTGTGTGCCCACAACAAGCACTATATTCATGTCAACAAGCACATTTATACTTCCTTGGAACTAGGAATCTGTTGAATTGTATTAAATAACAAGTTTTTGATGATGACTAGTATTTCTTTCAAGTATTTGCAGTATATTTATAGAATAATGAGATCATCTCTTCATTTCCTCCTAGCAAGGCCCTACCTTTTGTCGCAATATCTCATTCACATTTGATGATCATGAAAATTGTTTTTGTGCCCATAACAGACAATATATTCATAACAATAAGCACATCTATACTCCCTTGGAACAAGGGATCCCTTGAATTTCGTTAAATAAGGAGTCTTTGGTGATGACTAGCATTTCTTACTGGTATTTTCCACTTAATTACAAACTAATGAGACTGTCTATTGATTTCTTCCTAACAATGCTCCACTTTTTGTTCTAATCACCGATTCACACTTAATGACCTCAAAAATAGCTATTGTGCCCACAACAAGCACTATATTCATTGCAGCAAGCACATCTATACTCTTTTGGAAATAGGAGGTCATAGAATTTTATTAAACAAGGAGTCTTTAGTGACAACAAGCATTTCTTCCAAGTATTTTCTAATCAATTATAGACTAATGAGACCATCTCTTATTTTTTTCCTATGAATGCTCCACTTTTTGTTGCAATTACCTATTCATACATAATGATCTTGAAAATAGCTTGTCTACCTACAACAGGAACTATATTCATGGCAACAAGCATAACTATACTCCCTTGGAATTGGGAATCTGTTGAATTTCATTAAACAAGGAGTCTTTGATAATGATTAACATTTCTTTCAAGTATTTATGGCATAATTACTGAATAATAAGACTATCTCTTCATATAAAGGCCCCACCTTTTGTTTTAGTAACTCATTTTAATAATCTTGAAAATAACTTGTGTGTGCACAACGGGCACTATATTCATGGTAACAAGCACATCGATACTCCCTTGGAACTAGGAATTCGTTAAATTTCATTAAATAAGGAGTCTTTCATGATGACTTGCATTTCTTACAACTATTTTCTATTTAATTACAGTCTAATGACATCGTCTTTTGATTTCTCCCTAACAATGCTCCACTTTTTGTTGTAATGACCCATTCACACTTAATGATCTTGAAATTAGATTATGTGTCCACAACAGACAATATATTCATAGCAACAAGCACATCTATAGTCCCTAAGAACTAGGAATCTATTGAATTTCATTAAATAAGGAATCTTTAGAGATGACTAGCATTTCTTACAAGTATTTTCTAAATAATTACAGACTAATGAGACCATTTATTGATTTCTTCCGAATAATGCTCCACTTTATGTTACAATTACCTATTCACACATAATGATCTTGAAAGTAGCTTATGTGATCACAACATGCACTATGTTTAAAGCAACAAGCACATCTATATTCCCGAAGAACAAGGAATCCATTGAATTTCTTTAAACAAAGAGTCATTCATGATGACTAGCAATTTTTACAAGTATTTTCTACTTAATTACAGACTAATGACACCATTTCTTGATTTCTCCCTAACAATGCTCTAATTTTTGTCATAATTACCCATTCACACTTACTGATCTTAAAAATAGCTTTTGTGTCCACAACAACCAATATATTCATTACAACAAGCACATATATACTCCCTTGGAACTAGGAATTTGTTGAATTTTATTAAACAAGGAGTCTTTGGTGATGACTAACATTTTGTCCAAGTATTTTCTAATTAATTACAGACTAATGAGGCCATCTCTTGATTTCTTCCTAAGATTGCTCCACTTTTTATTGCAATTACCCATTCACACATAATAATCTTGAAAATAGGTTATGTGCCCACAACAGGCATTATATTCATGGCAAGAAGCACATTTATACTCCCTTGGAATTAGGAATCTATTGAATTTCATTAAACAATGGGTCTTTGATGATGACTAGCATTTCTTTCAAGAATTTGTGATATAATTGCTGAATAATGAGACTATCTCTTCATTTCTTCATATCAATGTTCCACCTTTTGTTACAATAACTCATTCTAATGATCTTAAAAAGAGCTTACGTGCCCATAACCGACACTATATTGATGGTAACAAGGACGTCGATACTCCCTTTGGAACTAGAAATCCATTGAATTTTATTAAGTAAAAAGCCTTTCATGATGACTAGCATTTCTTAGAAGTATTTTCTACTTAATTACAAACTAAAGACACTGTGTCTTGATTCCTTTCAAACAATGCTCCACTTTTTGTCGTAATTACCCATTAACACTTAATGATCTTGAAAATAGCTTATGGTTCCATAACAGACAATATATTCATGGCAACAAGCACATCTATACTCCCTTAGAACTAGGAATCCATTGAATTTCATTAAACAAGGAGTCTTGCTAATGACTAGCATTTCTTTCAAGTATTTTCTAATTAATTACAGATTGATGAGACCGTCTCTTGATTTCTTCCTAAGAATGCTCCACTTTTTGTTCCAATTACCCATTCACACATAATGATCTCAAAAATAGCTTGTGTACCTAGAACAGATACTATATTCATGGCAACAAGCACATCTATACTCCCTGGGAATGAGGAATCAGTTGAATTTGATTAAACAATGTGTCTTTAATCATGACTAATATTTCTTACAGGTATTTTCTGCATAATTATAGACTAATTAGATTCTCTTGATTTCTTGCTAACAATGCTCCACTTTTTAGTGTAATCACCCATTCACACTTAATGATCTTAAAAATACCTTGTGTGCCCATAATAAGCACTATATTCATGCCAACAAGCACATTTATACTCCTTTGGAACAAGGAATTTATTGAATTTCATTAAACATTGAGTATTTGGTGATGACTAGCATTTTTTATAAGTATTTTCTAAATAATTATAGCCTAATGAGACTGTCTCTTGATTTCTTCTTAACAATGCCCCACTTTTTGTCGTAATTGCCCATTTACACTTAATGATCTTGAAAATAGCTTGTGTGTCTGCAACAGGCACATTTATACTCTCTCAGAACTAGGAATCCATTGAATTTCTTTAAACAAGGAGTCTTTGATGATAATTGGCATTTATTTCAAGTTTTTACGGAATAATTGCCGCAAAATGTGACTATCTCTTTATTTCTTCCTAACAAGGCTCCACCTTTTGTTACAATAACTCATTCACACTTAATAATCTTGAAAATAGATTGTGAGTCCACAATAGGCACTAAATTCATGGCAGTAAGCACATTTATACTCTCTTGGAAAAAGGAATCCATTGAATTTCATTAAACAAAGTGTCTTTAAGGATAACTAGCATTTCTTCTAGATATTTTCGACTTAATTACAAACTAATGAGATCGTCTCTTGATTTCTTCCTAACAATGCTCAACCTTTTGTTGTATTTACCCATTCTAGCTTAATGATATTGAAAATATCTTATGTACCCATAACAGACACAATATTCATGGCAATAAGCACACACCTATACTCCCTTGGAACAAGGAATCTATTGAATTTTGTTAAACAAGGAGTCTTTGGTGATGATTAGCATTTCTTACAAGTATTTTCTACTTAATTACAGACTAATGAGATTGTCTCTTTATTTCTTCCTAATAATGCTTCTCATTTTGTTGCAATTGCCCATTCACACATAATGATCTTGAAAATAGTTTGTGTGCCCAGAACAAGCAATATATTCATGGCAACAAGCACATATATACTCCCTTGGAACAAGGAATCCATTGAATTTCATTAAACAAGGAGTCTTTGGTGATGACTAGCATTTATTTCAAGTATTTTCTGCTTAATTACAAACTAATAACACCATTTCTTGATTTCTTCCTCACAGTGCTTCACTTTTTGTCTTAATTACCCATTCACACATAATGATCTTGAAAGTAGATTGTGTGTCCGTAATAGGCACTATATTCAAGGCAACAAGCACATCCATACTCCCTTGGAACTAGGAATCCATTTAATTTCATTAAAAAAAGAGTCTTTGATGATGACTAGCATTTATTCCAAGTGTTTGCAGTATAATTGCTTGAATAATGAGGCTGCCTCTTCATTTCTTACTAAGAAGGCTCCACCTTTTGTTGCAATAAGTCATCCACACTTAATGATCTTAAAAATGGCTTTTATGCCCATAATAGCCACTAAATTCATGGCAATAAGCACATCTACACACCCTTGGAACAGAGAATCCATTAAATTTCATTAAAGGAGGAGTCTTTGGTGATGACTAGCATTTCTTACAAGTATTTTCTACTTAATTACAAACTAATGATCTTGAAAATTGCTTGTGTGTTCTCAACAGGCAATATATTCATGGCAACAAGCACATCTATACTCCCTCAGAACTAGGAATCTGTTGAATTTCATTAAACCTGCAGTTTTTTATGACAAATAACATTTCTTTCGAGTAACTGTGTTATAATTGCTAAAGAATGAGACTGTCTCTTCATTTCTTCCTAACAAGGCTCCACCTTTGGTTCTAGTAACTCATTCACACTTAATGATCTCGAAAATATCTTGTGTGTACACAATAGGCACTATATTCTTGGAAATAAGCACATCTATACACCCTTGGAATGGGGAATCCATTGAATTTGATTAAAGAAGGAGTCCTTGGTGATGACTATCATTTCTTACAAGTATTTTCTTCTTAGTTCCAGACTAATGACACTATCCCTTGATTTCATCCAAACAATGCCCCAATTTTTGTCGTAATTACCCATTCACACTTAATGATCTTGAAAATTGCGTGTGTGTTCTCAACAGGCAATATATTCATGGAAACAAGCACATCTACACTCCCTTGGAACTAGGAATTTGTTGAATTTCATTAAACAAGCAATCTTTGATGACAAATAGCATTTCTTTCAAGTATTTGCATTATAATTGCTAAATAATGAGACTGTCTCTTCATTTCTTCCGAACAAGGCTCCACCTTTGGTTGCAGTAACTCATTCACAGTTAATGATCTTTAAAATATCTTGTGTGCACAGAATAGGCATTATATTCATGGCAACAAGAACATCTATACACCTTTGGAATATGGAATCTGTTGAATTTGATTAAAGAAAAAATCTTTGGTGATGATTGTCATTTCTTACAAGTATTTTCTTCTTAGTTACAAACTAATGACACTGTCCCTTGATTTCTTCCTTATAATACTCCACTTTTTGTCGTAATTACCCACTCACACATAATGATCTTGAAAAGTGTTTGTGTGTCCTTAACAGGCAATATATTCATGGCAACAAGCAGTCTTTGATGACAAATAAGAGATCTTTCAAGTATTTGCGTTATAATTGCTAAATAATGAGATTGTCTCTTAATTTATTCCTAACAAGGCTCTAGCTTTTGTTGTTATAACTCATTCACACTAAATGATGTTGAAAATATCTTATGTGCACACAACAGGCACTACATACAAGCAAATCTATACACCCTTAGAATAGGGAATCTGTTGAATTTCATTAAAGGAGTCCTTGGTGATGACTATCATTTCTTACAAGTATTTTCTTCTCAAAAATTGACTAATCACACTATCCAACGATTTCTTCCTAGCAATGCTCCACTTTTTGTTGTAACTACCCATTCACACTTAATGATCTTGAAAAGTGTCTATGTGTGCTCAATAGGTAATATATTCATGGCATCAAGGACATTGATACTCCCTTGTAACTAGGAATCTAGTGAATTTCATTAAACAAGCAGTCTTTCATGACGAATAGCATTTCTTTCAAGTGTTTGCATTATAATTGCTAAATAATGAGACCATCTTTTCATTTTTTCCAAACAAGTCTCTACCTTTCGTTACAGTAACTTATTCACTCATAATGATCTTGAAAATATCTTGTGTCCACACAATAGCCACTATATTCATGGCAACAAGCACATTTATACACCTTTGGAACGGGGGATGCGTTCAATTTGATTAAAGGAGTCTTTGGTGATGACTGCCATTTCTTACAAGTATTTTCTTCTTAGTTATAAACTAATGACACAGTCCCTTGACTTCTTCGTAACAATACTCCACCTTTTGTTGTAATTACCCATTCACACATAATAATCCTAAAAAGTGTATGTGTGTCCTTAACAAGCACATCTATATTCCCTTGGAAATAGGAATTTATTGAATTTCATTAAACAAATAGTCTTTAATGATGAATAGCAAGTATTTGCGTTATATATGCTGAATAATAAGACTGTCTCTTCATTTCTTCCTAACAAGGCTCCACCTTTTGTTCTAGTAACACACTCACTCTCAATGATCTTGAAAATATAAGGTGTGCACACAACCAGGCACTATATTCATGGCAACAAGCACATCTATGCACCCTTGGAATTAGGAATTTGTTGATTTTGACTAAAGGAGTCTTTGGTGACAAGTATCATTTCTTACCAGCATTTCTTCTTAGTTACAGACTAATGACAATATCCCTTGATTTCTTCCTAACAATGCTCCACCTTTTGCCGTAATTACCCATTCACACTTAATGATCTTGAAAATTGTATATGTGTTCTCAATAGGCAACATATTTATGGGAATAAGCACATCTATACTCCCTTGGAACTAGGAATCTATTGAATTTCATTAAACAAGTGGTATTTGATGATGAATAACACTTTTTTCAAGTATTTGCATTATATTTGCTGAATAACGAGACTACCTCTTCATTTCCTCCTAAGAAGGCACCACCTTTTGTTGCACTAACACATTCCCTCTTAATGAACTTGAAAATATCTTGTGTGCACACAACAGGCATTATATTTGTGGCAACAACCACATCTGTACAACCTTGGAACAAGGAATTTGTTGATTTTGATTAAAGGAGTCTTTAGGGATAACTGTCATTTCTTACAAGTATTTTCTTCTTAGTTACAGACTAATGACACTATCCTTTGATTTCTTCTTGACAATGCTCCACTTTTTGTCGTAATTAGCCATTCACACTTAATGATCTTGAAAACTGTCTGTGTGTTCTCAATAAGTGACATAGTCGTGGCAACAAGCACATCTATACTCCCTTGGAACTAGGAATTTGTTGAATTTCATTAAACAAGCAGTCTTTGGTGAGGAATAGCATTTATTTTAAGTATTTGCCTTATATTTGCTAAATAATGAGACTGTGTCTTCTTTTCTTCCTAACAAGGCTCCACCTTTTGTTGCAGTAACACATTCACTCTAAATGATCTTAAAAATATCTTGTGTGCACACAACAAGCACTATATTCATGGCAACAATCACATCTATGCACCCTTGGAACAAGGAATTCGTTAACTTTGATTAAAAAAGGAGTCTTTGGTGATAAATG
>JAHOYR010000009.1:3563964-3580762 GCA_023213295.1 Bruguiera hainesii
AATGACACTATCCCTTGATTTCTTCCTAGCAATGCTCCACTTTTTGTCATAAATACCCATTCACACTTAATCATCTTGAAAATTGTCTTTGTGTTCTCAATGAACAACATATTTGTGGCAACAATCACATCTATACTCCCTTGGAACTAGGAATCTATTGAATTTCATTAAATAAGGGGTCTTTAATGACAAATAACATTTCTTTCAAGTGTTTGTGTTATAGTTGCTGATTAATGAGAATCCATCTTCATTTCTTCCTCAGAAGGCTCCACCTTTTGTTGCACTAACACATTCACTTTTAATGATCTTAAAAATATCTTATGTACACACAACAGGCACTATTTTCATGGCAACAAGCACATCTATACAACGTTGGAACAAGGAATTCGTTGATTTTGATTAAAGAATGAGTCTTTGGTGATAACTATCATTTCTTACAAGTATTTTCTTCTTAGTTACAGACTAATTACACTATCCCTTGATTTCTTCCTAGCAATGCTCCACTTTTTGTTGTAATTACCCATTCACACTTAATGATCTTGAAAATTGTCTATGTGTTCCCAATAGGCAACATATTCATGGTAGCAAGCACATATTTACTCCCTTGGAACTAGGAATCTATTGAATTTCTTTAAACAAGTAGTCTTTGAGGATGAATAGCATTTCTTTCAAGTATTTGCATTATCTTTGCTGAATAATGAGACTATCTCTTCATTTCTTCCTAACAAGGCTCCACCTTTTGTTGCAGTAACTCATTCACACTTAATGATCTTAAAAACATCTTGGGTGCACACAATAGGCATTATATTCATGGCAACAAGCACATCTATAAACCTTTGGAACAGGGAATCTGCTGAATTTGATTAAAGAAAAGTCTTTAGTGATGACTATCCTTTCTTACAAGTATTTTCTTCTTAGTTACAGACTAATGACACTGTCCCTTGATTCCTTCCTAACAGTGGTCCACTTTTTGCCGTAATTACCCATTCACACTTAATGATCTTAAAAATTGTCTATGTGTTCTCAACGAACAACATATTTGTGGCAACAAGCACATCTATACTCCCTTGAAACTAGGAATCTATTGAATTTCATTAAACAAAGGGTCTTTGATGACAAATAACATTTCTTTCAATTATTTGTGTTATATTTGTTGAATAATGAGATTGTCTCTTCATTTCTTCCTAACAATGCTCCACCTTTCATTAATGTAACTCATTCATACTAAATGATCTAGAAAATATCTAGTGTGCAAACAATAGGCACTATATTCATGGCAATAATCACATCTATAGACCCATGGAATAGAGAATCCATTGAATTTGAGTAAAGGTGTCTTTGGTGATGATTGTTATTTCTTAGAAGTATTTCCCTCTTAGTTATAGATTAATGACACTATCCTTTGACTTCTTCCCAACAATGCTCGACTTTTTGTCCTAATTACACATTCACACTTAAAGATCTTGAAAATTATCTTTATGTCCTCAACAGGCAATATATTCATGGCATCGAGGACATCTATCCTCCCTTGGAACTAGGAATCTGTTGAATTTCATTAAACAAGCAATCTTTGATGAAAAATAGCATTTCATTCAAGTATTTATGTTATATTTGCTGAATAATGAGACTGTCTCTTTATTTCTTCCTAACAAGGCTTCACCTTTTGTTGCAGTAACACATTGACTCTTAATGATCTTAAAAATATCTTCTATGGACACAACAAGCACTATATTCATGGCAACAAGCACATATATACACACTTGGAAAAAGGAATTCGTTTACTTTGATTAAAGAAGGAGTCTTTGGTGATGACTGTCATTTTATATATTATTTTCTTCTTAGATATAGACTAATGACACTATCCTTTGATTTCTTCCTAACAATGCTCCACTTCTTGTCCTAATTACTCATTCACACTTAATGATCTTGAAAATTGTCTGTGTGTTCGCAATAGGCAACATATTCATGGGAACAAGCACATATATACTCCCTTGGAACTAGGAATTTGTTAAATTTCATTAAACAAGCAGTCTTTGAGGATAAATAGTATTTCTTTCAACTATTTGCATTATATTTGCTAAATAAAGAGATTGTCTCTTCATTTCTTCCTAACAAGGCTCCACCTTTTGTTGCAGTAACTTTGTCACATATAATGATCTTGAAAATATCTTGTGTGCACCCAACAGACACAATATTCATGGCAACAAGTACATCTCTACACCCTTGGAATGGGGAATGCACTGAATTTGATTAAAGGAGTCTTTTGTGATGACTGTCATTTCTTACAAGTATTTTCTTCTTAGTTACAGACTAAGCACACTATCCTTAGATTTCTTCCTAACAATACTCCAATTTTTGTCCTTGTTACCCATTCACACTTAATGATCTTGAAAAGTATCTGTGTGTCCTCAATAGGCAATATATTCAAGGCAACAAGGACATCTATCCTCCCTTGGAACTAGGAATCTGTTGAATTTCATTAAACAAGTAGACTTTGATGATGAATAGCATTTCTTTCAAGTATTTGTGGTATAATAGCTAAATAATGCGATTGTCTTTTCATTTCCTCCTAACAAGGCTCAACCTTTTGCTGCAGTAACTTTGTCACACATAATGATCTTGAAAATATCTTGTGTGCACCCAACAAGCACAATATTCACGGTAGTAAGTACATCTCTACACCCTTAGAACGAGGAATGTGTTGAATTTGATTAAAGGGGTCTTTTGTGATGATTGTCATTTCTTACAAGTATTTTCTTCTTAGTTATAGACTAATCACACTATCCCTAGATTTCTTCCTAACAATACTCCACTTTTTGTCCTAGTTACCCATTCACACTTAATGATCTTAAAAAGTATCTGTGTGTCCCCAATAGGCAATATATTCATCACAACAAGGACATCTATCCTCCCTTGGAATTAGGAATCTATTGAATTTCATTAAACAAGCAGTCTTTGTTGAATAATGAGACTGTCTTTTGATTTCTTCCTAACAAGACTCCACCTTTTATTATAGTGTCACATTCACTCTTAATGATCTTGAAAATATCTTGTGTGCACACAACAGACACTATATTCATGGCAATAAGCACATCTAAACACGCTTGGAACAAGGAATTTGTTGACTTTGATTAGAGAAGGAGTCTTTGGTGATAACTGTCATTTCTTACAAGTATTTTCTTCTTAGTTATAAACTAATGGCACTATCCTTTGATTACTTCCTAACGATGCTCCATTTTTTGTTGTAATTACCTATTCACATTTAATGATCTTGAAAATTGTTGGTGTGTTCTCAACAAGCAACATATTCATGGCAACAAACACATCTTTACTCCTTGGAACTATGAATCTGATGAATTTCATTAAACAAGCAATTTTTTATGACAAATAGCATTTCTTGCAAGTATTTGCATTATAATTGCTGAACAATGAGATTGTCTCTTCATTTCTTCCTAACAAGGCTCCACCATTTGTTGCAATAACTCATTCACACTTAATGATCTTGAAAATATCTTGTGTGCATATAAGAGGCATTATATTTATGGCAACAAGCACTTTTATATACCCTTAGAATAAGGAATTTGTCGAATTTGATTAAAGAAAAAGTCTTTGGTTATCACTATCATTTCTTACTAGTATTTCCTTCTTAGTTATAGACTAATGATACTGTCCCTTGATTTCTTCCTAACAATGCTCCGCTTTTTGTCCTAATTACCCATTCACACTTAATGATCTTGAAAAGTGTCTGTGTCCTCAATAGGCAATATGTTCATGGCAACAAGGACATCTATCCTCCTTGGAACTAGGGATCTATTCAATTTCATTAAACAAGCAGTCTTTAATGACAAATAGCATTTCTTTCAAGTATTTGAGTTATCATTGCTGAATAATGAGATTGTCTCTTCATTTCTTCCTAACAAGTGTCCTCCATTTATTGCAGTAACTCATTAACACTGAAAGATCTTGAAAATATCTTGTGTGCACAAAACAGACACTACATTCAAGGCAACAAGCACATGTTACACCCTTGGAATAGGGAATCCATTGAATTTGATTAAAGTAGTTATTGGTGATGATTGTCATTTTTTATAAGTAATTTCTTCTTAGTCACAAACTAATGACACTATCCCTTGATTTCTTCCTAACAATGCTCCACTTTTTGTCTTAATTACCCATTCGCACATAATGATCTTGAAAAGTGTTTGTGTATCCTAAACAAGCAATATAATCTTGGCAACAAGCACATCTATATTCCCTTGGAACTGGGAATCTATTGAATTTCATTAAACAAGTAATGTTTGGTGACGAATAGCATTTCTTTCAAATATTTGTGTTATATTGTTGAATAATGAGATTGTCTCTTCATTTCTTCCTAACAAGGGTCCACCATTTGTTGCAGTAACTCATTCACACTTAATGATGTTGAAAATATCTTATGTGCACACAATAGACACTACATTCAAGGCAACAAGCACACCTTACGCCATTGGAATAGGGAATCGGTTGAATTTGATTAAAGGAGTTATTGGTGATGACTATCATTTCTTAGAAGTTTCTTTTCTTAGTTATATACTAATGACATAGTCCTTTGATTTCATCCTAACAATTCTCCAATTTTTGTCGTAATTACCCATTTACACTTAATGATCTTGAAAATTGTCTATGTGTTCTCAATAGCCAACATATTCATGGCATCAAGCACATCTATACTCCCTTCAAACTAAGACATTGTTGAATTTCATTAAACAAGCCGTCTTTGATGACAAATAGCATTTCCTTCAAGTATTTGCGTCATGTTTGCTGAATAATGAGACTATCCTTGCATTTCTTCCTAACAATGTTCCAGCTTTTGTTGCAATAACTCATTCACACTTAATGGTCTTGAAAATATCTTGTGTGCACACAATAAGGACTATATTCATGGCAATAAGCACATCTATACACCCTTGCAACAAGGAATCTGTTGAATTTCATTAAAGAAGGAGTCTATGGTGATAACTGACATTTCTTACAAGTATTCTTCTACTTAATTACAGGCAAATGACATCATCCCTTCAATATTTTAGACAAATAACACTATCCCTTAAGTATTTTAGTAATTACCCATTTACACTTAATGACCATGTCTTCTAATTTAACATAATGTTGCAATTCAACCACATTGGCTGTCACTATTTAGCCCTTGTAGAAATTGAGTCATGGTTGCCTCTCTATCTTCTTTGACATTCACCTTAATCATGGCAATCTCCATCTCCTTGTGGTAGTCCTCCACACTTTTGGTGCCTTGAGTGAGCCCTTACAGCCTTTGGTACAACTTCCTATAATAGTGATTAAGGACAAACGTTCTCCTCATGATGGTCTTCATCTCCTCTAATGTATCAATAGGCCAATCACGCATCCTTCTCCTAGTCAAAACATGTTGATCCCACCAAATAATAGCAGAATTAGTAAATTCAACAGCAGCAAGACTTGCCTTTTTCTCCTTAAAATAGTTGTGGCAATCAAAAACCAATTAAACCTTCTTCACCCATTCTAGGTACACATCATAATCATTCTTACCTTGGAATGGAGGAATTGTCATTTTAATACTGCTCAAACCATGGTCATAGGTGCCTTGCCTCCCAAATTCTCTCTGATCTCTTTTATTGTTAGTAATTCTAACCATAATAGTTTGATCATCGAATATAAACTTGGTAAGAAAAATGTGGTAGTTGATGCATTATCTCATAAGTATGTCTGCCCTTATCTATTCACTTATTGCAAACTTATTAGGATTTTAGCATATTAAAGAATTATATGTGAATGATCCTAACTTTGCTAATGTGTATGAAGTATGTGAGAAGTCAGCCTTTGAGAAGTTTTATAGGCATGAGAGTTTCTTATTTAGGGAAAATCATTTATGCATGCCTATGAGTTCTTTGAGGGAGTTGGTTGTAAGAGAAGCTTATGAGGGTGGTCTAATGGGTCATTTTGGAGTTAGGAAAATCCTATATGTCCTAAATGAACATTTCTTTTGGCCACGCATGAAACGAGATGTTAAGAGGATATGTAAGAAATGCATAACATGCAAACAGGCTAAATCTAGAGTTTTACACCATGACTTGGATACCCCTTACCCATACCTAGCCATCTTTGGGTTGATTTATCTATGGACTTTGTACTAGGGTTGTCATGATCAAAAAGGGGTAGGGATTCTGTATTTGTTATCGTTGATAGATTTTCAAAGATGGCACACTTCATTCCATGCCATAAAACTAATGATGCAAGCAATGTGACTAACTCATTCTTTAGAGAAGTAGTATATTTCCATGGCATGCCATAGAGCATCATTTCATACTGGGATACAAAGTTCTTAAGCTACTTCTAGAAGACTATATGGGGTAAGTTAAGTATTAAGCTACTGTTGTTAACTACTTGTCATTGACAAACTGATGAGCAAACTGAGGTGGTTAATCAAACTCTTTCTACTCTTTTGAATGCTATTATTCGAATGAATTTAAAAGCATGGGAAGATTGTTTACCGCACGTTGAGTTTGCATATGATAAGAGTGTTCATTCTGCTACTAGTTACTCTCTATTTGAAATTGTTTATGGTTTTAATCCACTGACTCCTTTGGATTTGGAATCTATACCTATCGATGAGTATGCTAGCTTAGACAATGAATGCAAGGCGACATGGTGAAAAAATTGCTTGAGAAGGTGCAACAACATATTGAAAAATGAAAGCAATATGCATCCCATATCAACAAGGGATGAAAGAAGGTAGTGTTTGAACTTAGTGATTGGGTTTGAGTGTATATATGCAAGGAATGTTTCCTAACTTAGAGGTGTTCAAAGCTACAACCTAGAGGAGATGGTCCATTTCAAGTTATAGCATGAATTAATGATAATACTTATAAGTTAGACTTTCTTGGTGAGTATAATATGAATGCAATGCTTGATGTTTTTGATCTTTCCCCTTTTGATGTAGGTGATGGTTTAAGGACGGATCTTTTTTAGGAGAGTGAAAATGATAAGAACCTTAGAGATGATGGGTGGAAGGCCTCAAAGGATGCAAAAGATCTAATAACATGAGCTAGAGCCAAAAAGATGAAAAAGGCACTAAATGGGCTGATTAAGGATATTTAGGCCAACCAATTTCAAATGGTGTGAATTCAAGCTTAAAAGAGAGACCAAGCCTTATTAATATGATTAGAGTACCTAATGGGTTGGAATAAGTAATAACATTCACTCCTAATTATGAGTTTATTGTCTATATAAGAATTTGTCCCTAGATAGTAAGTCCTCCTAAATAAGAATTTTTCTTAAGTAGGAATTTGTACCTCTTTAGGATTGCTATCTTAGCTTATAAATAGGTACCTCTTGTAAGCTCTGAAACATCAAACAATTTTGAGTGAAATAGAAAGTAAGGGTTTTTCTCCCTTAGTTTTTTTGAGAATTAAAGAACTTATCAAGAGGTACTTCTTCTTGTGACATTCAAATTGACTTATCACTCCTAATTCTTTTCTTTTCTGGAGTGTGGAATCCATTTCCTTCTTAAATACCCTAGGTTCATTTTCCTTCAAATGTTGGGTCTAGGATTTGTGTTATTAGACTCTGATTTAGCTTTCCTGGTTGTTCTTTGATTCCTTGTGTGCATTGGGTCCCTAAGCCACATTTTTCTAGGGTATTCTGCATCAAAAAGGCTACAAGAGCTCACTTATGGCATCAAAGTGTGGAGGACTACTACAAGGAGATGGGGACTGCTGTTAGCCCCTTAGAGTCCTCAATACAAAAATGCAAGCATTGGCAATGCCTTATGCCAATGCTTGGCATGGAGTCAGCATGAGTCGGGCACGTCAAAGGAAATGAGGCAACAGGTTAGGGCAATTGGTGCAAAGGAGAGGGTGTTAGATCACTAGTTAGTCTGCAGGTTGTGCTAGCAGACTGCCAATTAAGGGAGTGATCACTCAGGCACTCCAATGAGTCCTCCTATCAGAAAGCCAAATTCCCTAATGCTCTCTATAAGGGGGTGTTCAAGTCTCCCTTGAGAAATTAGCCAAGGAAAAAGTGGCTAAGTGGAGCCCTGCATGAGAGTGGCGCATGGGCAGGGGTCCAGACCAGCAACAGATGAGACTGGCGCATGAGCAACACATGAGACTGACACATGGGCAGGGGTCCGGGCCAACACACAAGCCAAGCAGCAGAGGGATAGGTGGCAGCATCGGTAAGGTTCTGTCCATGCACCATGAAAGGAGGGGTTCATGGGATATGGGCAGAACCACTAAAGCCTCTGCAACCTTATCTGCAGAGATCATGGGAAGGGATGACTGCATGGGTCTGATGTGCTGACAGTCTCTCCTTGAGGCAAGGAAAACATAGCAGGCAGCAGATGAATGTGAGGTGGCAGGCTCTCCTTAATTGCAGACCCATGTTCTGCCTAGTTTGTAGGAAGTGCTCCTAGTAGTGGGGAATGCCCCACTTAGCATGATTGGCTTGGCAGCCAAGTCATGCAGCCTATATATATGTGTGTAAGGTGTCTACCAAGAGGCAACAAGGATACCAATATATATCCAGACACGAGAGAGAGAACGCGTAGAGAGAGAAACATTTGTAAGTCTTGGCAGTCTTTTGTACTTTGTGTTAAGTAGTAAAGGTTGGGAGGGTTTCCCGTAAGTGTGCTGTTGTCTTTGTGTGTGTGTGTGTGAGTTTGGCTGAGACTAAGTGGGCTACTTAGTGCCTTCACAAAACCAAAAATTTGTACGGGACAGTTGGCTCTGTGATAATAGGTATCAGAGCAAGTTCGACTCATGGCTAGAGGATCAGGACTTGATGCAGTTCATAAGCGGGTGTCAAGGATTGAGAAGGCACTCGATGATGCCTCGGAGGATCAGACTCTCTCGATCTTGGTAGGGATAGATGAACTGGAAAAATCAGTAAGTTTCTTACAAACTTATTATGATAGCCTTGATGGTGCTTGGGCGCAATCCTTCAGTGATATGGAACAGGATGTCGGTGTCCTCAAGAAGGCCATAGGCAGCCAATCTGGTGGTGCTGCCGAGTCATCCAGAAGAATGAAGGTCTTTGAACCTAAGGCCTTCAAGCGGGAACAGGATACCAAAGCCATCGAGAATTTCTTGTGGGACATGGAGCAATACTTCATGGCCTTAAGGGTGCCTGAAGAAGAAAAGGTGACCCTTACCAGCATGTATGTGGCCAAGGATGCCAAACTGTGGTAGCGAAGAAGGCTAGATGACGATGCGAGTGCTGGCCAACCTTGGATAGAGATGTGGGAAAGCCTGAAGAAGGAGTTGAAGGATCAATTCCTTCCCTGCAACACGTCGTGGGTTGCATGGGACTCCCTAAAGAAACTAAAGCATAGTGGCATGGTGCGGAACTATGTGAAGGAATTCAGTTCCTTAATGCTGGACATCCGTAATATGTCGGATGAAGACAAGCTCTTCAACTTCCTCTTGGGTCTCCAACCGTGGGCTCAAATTGAGCTCCACAGGCAGGGTGTCAAAGATTTGCCATCTGCCATGGCTGCTACAGATGCGTTGGTTGATTTCTGACTCAACAAATCCATGGATAGCAATGCTGGGGGAAAGCAGCAGTAGCAGCAACCCAAAGACAAAGGGAAAAAGAAGGAGGGCAAGAGGAGGGAAAAACAGTAGGACTGTGGCAAGGACAAAGACAAAGCTGTCTTTCAGGACCAAGGTAAAGGCAAGTCTAATTCTGGTTGTTTTATCTATAATGGCCCTCACTGTGCTAGGGAATGCCTGAAGAGGGAAAAGTTGAGTGCTATGGTTGCCAAGGAAGGGGCAGATGATGTCGGACCCTCTCATGTCAATCCTCTGCAGTTGGTGAATGCAGTTCAAAGGGAACGTTCACAACAGGCCAGCCTAATGTATGTGAAGATTGGGCTTGGCAATCAGGAGTTGATGGCAATGGCAGACACTGATGCTACCCACAACTTTGTTGCCAAACAAATGGTGGAGTCATTGGGCCTGAAGGTCACGAAGAGCGGCAGCTGAATCAAGGCAGTCAATTCGGCAGCTCGCGAGGTGCTTGGTACAGCCAAAGGCGTGAAGGTAACCATTGGTAGTTGGAGTGGCAACCTTAACTTTACAATTGTGACATTGGATGACTTTAATATCATATTGGGTGTTGAGTTCTTTACATATGCAAAGGTTGCATTACTGCCACATTTGTGTGGGTTAATGATCATGCATAAAACCATCCATGCTTTGTTGCGGATGAGATTACTTCTCCAGCTAGTGCTGGGAGGTAGTCGGGTGGTACAATTTCAGGGATGCAGGTTGAGCATGACTTGAAGAGAGGACAGACCACCTACCTGGCAGCCTTGATTGAAGTCAAGGAGGGGACAACCATCGAGGTGCCTGACAGTGTTGCTGAGCTGTTGGGAGAGTATGCAGATGTGATGCCGTTGGAGCTGCCAAAGTGTCTTCCCCTGAGGCGTGCTCAAGACCACCAAATTGATTTAATTTCAGGTTCCAGACCTCCGGCTTAAGCCTCTTATCGCATGAGTCCAATGGAGTTAACCGATTTGTGGAAGCAGCTGTCAGAGTTGCTGGATGCAAGCTTAATCCAGCCCTCCAAAGCCCCTTTCGGCGCCCCTGTGTTGTTCCAAAAAAAGCATGATGGCTCCTTGTGGATGTGTGTGGACTATAGGGCCTTGAACAAGGTCACAGTGTAGAATAAGTATCCTATCCCATTGATTGTAGTCTTGTTCGATTGGCTAGCAAAAGCCTCCTAGTTCACAAAGCTAGACTTACAGTCGGGGTATTGGCAAGTTAGGATTGTAAAAGGAGATGAAGGGAAGACCACGTGCATCACACCCTATAGCTCATATGAATTCCTGGTGATGCCCTTCGGTTTGACTAATGTCCCTACTACTTTTTGCAATTTGATCAATGATGTGTTTCATGATTTTATTGATTGCTTAGTGGTAGTGTACCTAGATGATATTGTTGTGTATAATGAATCCCTTGAGGATCACTTGACTCACTTTAGGCTGGTGTTTTCTCAGTTAAGGGAACACCAATTGTATGTGAAAAAGGAAAAGTGTGAGTTTGCCTGGCAAGAAATTGGGCTCCTCGAGCATAAGGTCAATCAAGGATGTGTGAGAATGGACGAGGGAAAGGTTCAAATCATTATAGAATGGTCACCTCCCACCAAAGTATTGGAATTGCAGTCCTTTCTTGGCTTGTTTAACTATTACAGGAAGTTTGTGCAGGGTTACTCCAAAAAGGTGGCCCCTTTTACCAACTTGCTCAAGAAAGACCAACCTTGGAGGTGGGACATGGAATGCCAAGAAGCCTTTAACAAGTTAAAGGTAGCGGTATCCACGGAGCCGATACTGCGGCTGCCCAACTTTGAAGTGCCCTTTGAAGTCCTTACTGATGCTTCCAACAAGGCCATTGGTGGTGTGTTGATCCAAGAAAAGCACCCCATTGCATACAAGAGTCGAAAATTGAAGGAAGCAAAGTAACAATACTTAGCCCATGAGAAGGAGATGCTTGCGGTGGTGCACTGCCTTTGCCTTTGGTAAGTGTATTTACTAGGTACCAAGTTTGTTATCCAGACCGATAATGTGACCAACACTTTCTTTCAGACCCAAAAGAAACTCTCCGCAAGACAAGCCCAGGGGTAGGAGCTCTTGGCAAAGTACAATTTTGTATGGGAACACAAGCTAGGAAGGCACAATCAAGTTGCGGATGCTCTAAGTTGTCAAGTGTGAGAAGTGGTCGTTGCCCTCACCAAGGTGCAAAGTGACTTGCTAGATTGAATCAAGGCACAAACACCATATGATAGCGAATATCAAAAGCTCATGCAGTAAGTGAATAAGAGCGTGGTGAGACGATACTGGCTTGATGACAGACTGTTACACATGAAGGGTAATAGGTTATATGTTCCCAAGGGTGCAGACCTTAAAAGGGAAATCTAGTAGGAGTGTCATGACTTCTAATGGGCTAGTCATCCAAGTATGGAGCGGATGACAGTCTTATTGGCCCGTAACTACTATTGGGAAAAAATGGAAGATGACATTGAGGCATACATAAAGATGTGCATTGTCTGTCAACAGGATAAGGTTGAAAGACAAAAGGAAGTCGGGTTGCTGCAACCACTACCCATTCCCACGAAACCCTGTCGGTTTTGATGGACTTCATTGGTGACTCCTCTTTAGTGTTGTTCATTTGGGCCCATTATCTTCTAAATATGGGCCCTTTTACATTAATTACAATATTATGAAGAATAAGTGGAAGTTAATGAATTGACTGACATGCTTTTTCAAGAGGAAACAAGATAGAAAAATTAAGTCATTTCATTAATCTAATGGGTAAGAAAGCTAGAAAGGAATAGAAGTGAAAGTAAACCAATCTAGGATAAGAAAGAACCTACTTATTCTCTTAAGGATAAAAGAGGGAAATGAAATGACAATAAGTGTCACTTTTGTGGAGAAGGTTAGACACTATTGGAAAAATTACCTAAAATGTAAAGTTTGATTTGAAAAAGAAAGGTAAATTAAATACCTTAATATGTTTCGAATCAAATTTAATTGATATTTCTTATAATACTTTATGACTTAATTATAATGTTACTAGTCATGTATCTCATATGATGCAGAATTCATTAAAATTCATCTATTTCAGTTTATAAAGGAATACTATTATTATAGGTTCATGTATTATTACTGATAGTTTATATAAACTGAAACTTGATAATATATTCATAGAATCCTTATTACATCATAATATTAAAATTAAGTGTAATATGATGAAAGAAATTCTACTTGTGATAAAAATGAAAGATTAGTGAGATTAGTCAATAATGAGATTCCTTTGAATCTAAATTTTGCTAATTATGGATTGCATTAAGTGTAAAGGAACTAATTAAATACAATTCTCTAATTAAACCTGCCCATCTGGACGATAACACACTGCAGTTACCACGTCTTTTACATCAGTCCAATCAACAACTTGGCAACTGGGAATTGCCCAAATACGCACCTTTCCTGTCCAGTGAACCACTCATAAAGTACTTATGATCCACAGGATTAAAGTGGACAGATGTTACTGCATCACATAACAACAACAACAACAAGGGGAGGGGGAAGAGTCACAGAGAGGTTATTATAACAAATGACTTTAACATACTTAAATATAGCAGCAACCACAGCTAAAAACTGAACTTGAGAAGATCTAAGTTGAAAGGAAATAGGAAATGTATAATTGGACAAAAGCACACACCATAATTGCTATGCGAAAAGATCCTGAGACAATGGTCGGTTCCTAATCGCCATAGACGTACAGTTTTATCCACTGAAGCTGACAGCAGATGCTGCAACAAGACACAGATTGTCACGCTTTAAGTAACTTGAGTTATGAATTACTTTCTTTTTTTTGGGTTTCAGGGGTTCCAGATTAAAAAAAGAGAATCTTAGTAAACAACTTACATAATTTTTTGACCAGGATATATCCAAGATCTCTCCACCATGCCCCTGGAACTCATGCAATGGTTTTTCCAATATCCGGAAAACCTTTGGAGGAAATACGACACAAGCAGAATGTGATGTTTTCCTCATGCTCCTAAGTCTACCTGGTTTCTCTTTATCAAAAAACAGTGGCTTCAACTCAGCTCGATGATTGACAGTAAAGTAGATGCATGATGGATCAATTTCTGGAATGTCAAGCTCATTTGATCTCTCATCTTCCATGACTTGCCACACTCGTAGAAATCCATCTTCGCCTGCACTTGCAAGCTACTGCTCGTCGGGACTGAATTTCATTGTCAAAATTGAACCCTCATGAGCCTGAATTTCTTGTCCCCTATAAAGAGCTGAAAGTTCTTTTGTTTGCTTTCCATGTTGGCGAACCTTAACTCTCTGCACCCTATAAATATCATCATTGTCATTCCTCAATTTCTCAGTAAAGGAACTAATTAAAGCAAGTATACACACTATTATTGGCAGACCATTTGTCACTCTAGCCTTTAATAGAGAATTGTATTTCATCACCTTTATTCTCACGTTATGGTTATGCCTATTTGATTTATCAAAATCTCAATCATTAGACGCTATTAAGGTATGCATAAAGGAGGTTACAAGCAATTAGACAAAAAGGTGAAAATTGTAACATCTAAGAAAGGTGGTGAATATTATAAAAAATATAATGAATTAGAGCAATATCTAGGTCCATTTGTGAAATTCCCCAAAAGTCATGAGATAAGTGCATGATAAACGATGTTAGGTATATTAAATGGTGTGGTAGAAAGGCATAATTAGACGTTAATAAGACAGAAAATTGGAAATTGTAACATTTTATGGAGGTGGTGAATATTATAGAAAATATGATGAATTAGGGCAATATCCAAGTCCATTTGTAAAATTCCTTGAAAGTCATAACATAAGTGCAGGGTAAATTATGTTAGGTACATCTTAGCAAATGGTATGGTAAAAAAGCATAATTGAACGTTAATAGATATGATTAGGAGCATGATAAGTAAGTCATCCCTATGCAAATCTTTGTAGATGTATGCACTCAAAATCACAAACTATTTGTTAAATAAGATTCCTATTAAGGTAGAATTATAAACATGTAGGAAATTTAATTTAAGGCACTTAGATGTTTGATGTTGCTCAATGGAGGTAAGAATCTATATGAAAGGAAATTAAACTCTCAAATGATCAATGGTTATTTTATTGGTTACCCAAAAATTTTATAAGGTATTTATATAACCATAATCCAAGAATTATAAGAGTTAGTAATGTAAGATTCCTTGAGAATGGCGAAGCTAATGGGAGTAATGAATGTCAAAATGTATACATAAAAGAAATTAGGGTTAATATTTATTAACCTATAATAGTTTATTCATCCATTATAATACCAAATGTAATTTTAAACATTGAAGAACATTTAGACGAAGTGACACTCCCTAAAGGAACTAATTGACAAATGACTAATGCAAATAAACTACAAGAAGTTGTATTGAGAAGATCTTAAAGAGATAGGAGATCAACTATTTTGGATAATTATGTGATTTATTTGTAAAAGTCAATTTTAATATTAGAACCAAAAAGGATCTAGTTTTGTTTTCATAGCTACATAAGTATTGAATTTGGTTCTGGTATTAGTGGCTCAGCATGATAGAAAGTTACAATAGATAGATGTGAAAATAACATTTCTTAAAGAGGAAATTTGCATAGATGACCTTAAAGGTTTTTTCATAGAAGGTAAAAATATAATATTATGTAAACTAAAGAAGTTAATATATGGATTAAAACAAGTTTCCCTACAATGATATATGAAGTTCAATGATATCACGACATCTTTTGGTTATGATTTGGTAGAGCTATGCAAATCACACAAGGCAGTGAAGTCTTATAAGGATAAAAGTATAAATGTTATGATTTGGTTAGAAAGGCGTTTATTCTTAGAATCTCAAAGGATAGTTGAAAGCATGGTTCACATGGTGCTTTCAGGGATAGATAATGGTTTGAGGGAAATTTCTGCTATGGGGAATGATGTATTGAGGTCCATCTCTGAAGCTAATAATGTGATTAGTTTGTTCCGACTGCATATGTTTTTGGCCGAATATTTTAAACAAAATATGACTATTTAGGATCTGAAGCTGGTATGTGAAAGTTAATGTTGTAATTTTGTAATAACATTGACTGGAGAGGGAGAATACTCTATCTAAACAATATTGAGCATTGTGTTAGAGTGTGTGGTAGATAATGTGTTGCAGTATGTAATAAATGTGCCAAAATGGATGGGGTAAGATAATATTGAAATGTATGAAACATAGATGTATGATATTATTGTTGCCTTAGAGAAGGTGCCTAGCCATTATTATTGTATGGGTATGCAAACTGACCATTATTATTGCCATATATTTGTCTTTCTATTTACAGTGATAGTTTTGTGTAGAGAAGGTGGAAAGAGAGAGAGAGAGAGAGATGTCGAGAAAAAGGAAGGAGAGATAGAAAGTGCAGTAAGACTTTGTGATGCCTCTTGCGATGTCTCAGTCTATTGGGTTTTGAAATGGGTGTATATGGCATCTAGGTTTGGGTATTAAACACAAGCTTCCCGTGTGTACAATGTAATTTATCACAGGATAATAGATGTTTCTCTCTTTATAGATGTAGGCACGAATTTGCTGACTGACATAAATATCTCTATTTACGAACTATTTCATCTTGGTAGTTTTCTTATTCTCATGATTGTTTATGTTCATGTTTATAATTGGATCTTGGCATCCGCAGCGCGTGGGGATAAAAACCCCAACAATCCTTTTAATATGTTGCATGGAATACTAATATTCCTTGCTTCACCTTCTATCGCCATATTTGTCAACTGTCAACCTGCATTTTACTTTTTCAATACAAGAACATTAACTATTCCGGTCGCAAATTAAAGATTGTTATTAAAGACTATTTATTACTTTAATTATATATCCCTTGCCTCGACTTCTTGCCTCTGTTCCCACAAACAAAAAGAGAAAGGATAAAGAAATAAAATAAAACATATTGGAAACAAAATGATAAAGATAGAGCAATGATAAAAAATGCAGGGTTACAGTCAACCAAAATAAATATCACAACTCAGAAAGTTAAACTTGATTATCAAAGGAATATTAGGGAGACATGGGGAATGCTTTTCTTATGACATGTCTATATAAAGAATACGTGTGCAGTGAATGTTGTGTTGGATATATATATTGCTACTAAAAATGTTATTTAAAAGAGACTTGATTGATTCGATCAATTAATATATATATATATATATATATATATATA
>JAHOYR010000009.1:3589701-3599742 GCA_023213295.1 Bruguiera hainesii
TATTACTGAGGCGCACAATTATTATTTACTCATAACTTAGGCAAGGTAAATTGTATTACGGTTTCTGAGAAGTTTATTCTGCATTGTCTCCCCAATTTTGGTGAAGCATCTTTTGATCTATTGAGCAGTTTTCTGACTGTGTTTCCTGGTTCGGGTGCTATCTTTGATTTGGATTTAACTTCCTGATTGATGAATAATGAAATTGTCTGCTGGGACCAATATACATGACTAGTTATGATGCAGTAACAATTTGCTGATCTGTTTTTTAATTTCCTGTTCTGTCAATTGTTTCTTTGCTTCTAAATGGCCATAATTGTTGTAGTGGACCAAAATGATGGTGCGGTATCTTGTATTTTGCACTCTGCCTATGTTAGATCAAGCTCTCTTACTTGATTATGCTGGATGATTTTCTGACTCAAATTCACAATAGAGAAATTACGGTGAAATGCCCGTGATGGTCTATTTTACTTCAGGAATGTCCAATAGGTAGGCTGCCAACTACACTAATTTGCCAAACTACATTAGCTGTAATTAGGTTTCTTCTTCGAATTTTAATATGTCATACTTTCAGATATTTATTTTCATTTTAATTATTTTGTAGTTTAATGTATGGTAGTAACGAATGAGATAATTGTCGGTTGATATTGAATAAAATGAAACAAAATTTCAAAAATTCTCAGATTTTGGATTACACATTTTGTTGCTTGGTTTGTTTATCATAACAGGGAATGTGGGAACTCTTTTGTTTTCTTTTGCCCTAATTCTCACGTGAGGAGGTAATGATCAATCAATTTGTTCAAATGACCTCAAATATAATTAAAATTGTAACTTGTACCTCATCCAATGTTGTTGGTGCTTCCTATGCCGTTGAAACACATTTGCACGAAAATTCTATTTTCATCTTTGATTGATACTGAGATGAAATGTTCATCTTTCATTGATATTGAGATGACCTATGGTTATTTAATTGTCAAAAGTGGAATACCTCGACACTAATGCATGGTTGTAAAACTGAATGAGTTAACGGTTCGATTTGGTGACCTAAAGTTTAGATTGGTTAGGTTTTCTTATTTTATTGGACAATTCATTCCATCTTGTTTATCCGGACTGTTGGACCATTTGGTCGGATAGGTGAACATATGGGTGTTTTTGGAAAAAAAATTTTAATTCTTATTTCGGCAAAAGGAAAAGAAAATGTATTATTTTATGAATAAAATGTATAAGTACATGCTTGAATTTTTTTAATGATATATTTTTTTATTTTTCTATAATTTTAAAAAATTAAAATTGACTTATTAATCTAATAGTTGAAATTAATTGGATCAATAAATTGTTAAATTAAACTTTAAACCAAGTTCAAATATAGTTTAAATTTAAAATTATGTACTAATGTGCAACATGGTTGCTCTCAATAAATTTTTTGTCAAAAACAAGTGGAATGATGTTAATATTTGAAAAATGTTTTACGCATAAATATTTGAGATTTTCAATAAGTTTTTGGATTAATAATAAAGAAGATTAGGAACTTTGTGCAAAAAATCACTAGCAAGATGTTTTTTTATTATTTCAATTTTACCTTTTTAAGATTAATTTAATTAGATATATATTTCTCTTGCTAAACATTTTTTTTAGCGGAGCATTCATTGTGAGGGCTAGTATAGGATAGGTTAGACATGGATAGAACTATCCCATTTCAGCCCATGATTGGTTAGTCAGCAAAATAGGATAATAGGGACTTGCTATGCTGTGATTAAGGAATAATGTCATCTTTTTAATATTCATAAGCTTATTTATCCCATTTTATGGGTTAGAATTAATAATAATACATTTACTGAAATACTCCTGTGGAAAAACACTCTTCGATTACAAAAGCACTTAAGTATCATCGTCATCCTTCGAAGTCCTCTCCTCACCAACACGCATAATTCGCCGACCTCCTTTATCCGTCATCAAGCCACGTCTCCAAGCACCCTTTTTTATATGGACTAATGGAGCCACAAGATGGAGAGGCAACAACAAGGGCGAGGAAACTAAAATGAGTAGCGTTGTTGGTGACAATGAATTTTTTTCATCTCTTGGATGCTTTTTCATCTCTTGGATGGTGACAAGAAGTATTTTCAATAGAATGTATATGCCGTTGGGAAATGAATATTGAAAAAGCCAAAAATATAATGCAAGAAATTTGTATAATTTGAAGCTTAAATGTGTTTACATTCACAATCACACTAAAGTTTTATCATTTCAAGAGTTATAAATTATATAATAAATATAATTTTTTATATCAAGAGGTAATATTAATTAATTTTTATTTTTATAATAATCTTCATTACAATGTAATTAAATTTATTTTATAATCCATAACTTTAATACTACATCTCCCTTGGTTTCGACCTTTGGCATTTTCCTAATAAGTAGTCTCAAAACTAATATTTGGATAAGGGACGTTGTATATTTTCCATGGTTGTTACTTCTATAAAGAAGGAAACAACAAATTATACTCACTATAAGTAGAAGCTTAAAGTGGAGTTGTAAAACATATGTTATGATTATTGCCCTTGTAAGGAAGGAAGAAGGAAGGAAGAGATAAATTATACTTACCATGAGCATAAACTTAAAGTGGAGAGCAAAGGCTCAAAGTGAAGTAGTAACGTATAACTCTATAATAAGAGTGATAACATATGTACACTTAAATGTGACTCTTGAATTGTTAACATATGAACACTCTAGATCAAGCATGGTAGAGTGGTAATGGGGTCTTAAGGTGTTCAAGGAGAGCAAATTCAATGTGAAAGAAGCTCACACTTGAGGGAAAGATTGTTAGAATTTTAAGTGTGAGTTCATAAGTTGTATGATTAAGGAACCTCACTGGAAGTAAGTAACGTATAAGTGGAAAAGTCCCATAATTCTAATACTTTAAAATTTTGAGTTAAAATGTGGTGTTAAAACTCGTGAGGCTATTACTTACTTAGACTCCACTTATATTTCTTCTCGATTTTGAATTCTCGTATTTCCCTAACATGTACTTGGTGTTGGAAGAGCATGCCATGGTTAGATACTAAACCTAATACTTAAAATTTTGAATTAAGATGTGGTGATAAAACTCACAAGTCTATTGCTTACTTAAATTTCACTTAGATTTCTCCCTAATTTTGAATTCTTGTGTTTCCTTAACATGTGCTTAGTGTTGAAAGAGAATGTCATTGTTAAACAAGAAACATCAACTAAATTACGCCTTATATAAGGTGATGGTAGTTACAATACTTTCCATTAGGTATTTACCTTGAAGAGTTTTCAAGATACTCTTAAGAGAGTTTCTATTGTTTGCAGAAATTGATATCACATATAATAAATTCATGCTAATTATGAGATAGGATGAAACTGAAGAAATTCAATACTATATCTAAAGAAGGGATGATTGTGATTGTGCAGAACTCAGCTATGACAAATAATTAAACTTAAATGAACTACAAAGGATTGATCTATTAATACACAGAAGTTTATTCATGGTGGTGTTGACTTAGTCATACATGAAAATAGCTTGTTATAATGCAACAATGATAAAATGGCATTTTCCATCATTGATTTGTGATGCATCTTGTCCTTGGCTATCTATAGCATGTCTGCTGTTGTCCCTTTTATCTTTTAGAACTCTTTTCCTTTGGTGTCTTTAGCGCACTTGAATGGCAGGAGAAAAAAATTGTCATAAGTAGCAACCATTCAAAACACATGTTTCAGAATCTTACACTTATGGAAGTTATTGAATTTGTTTTTCAGGCTTTACAATTTGGCTGCAAAAATTTGAAACAAACATGATAGGTGGAAAGGAAAGGTAGCTCGTGAGATAAATAAAGGCTTTATGAGTCAATAGAAAGTAAATGAACTCTAACTAAAAGCGTTCAAGTCTAAATTAAATATATTCTAAAATTATAAACACTTATAAACTTAACAATATAAGAAAATGTAAATTGAAGACCTCTCACTCTTTATCTAAATTTTAGGTCAACTTATAGATTTGTCTTTGGTTAAAAGCTAAAATTGAAAATAAATCAACACCTAATTGATACACTTTAAGATTTAGGAGAACATTAAAAATTTTTGTTGTGATTTTTATTTCAATTTATGCCAAATTTTTTCATGTAACAATAGTTTGAAGAATTTTTTTTTTAATTTCTTATTGATTTGATTGATTGTAAGAGCTATTCTACAATTTATTTTTACTTCACAATGAGACTAATCTTTCATATAAATTATGACATAAGTACATTATAGCTTAACCAACTACATAAAAAAAAAAAAACCTTGATAAACACGTTTATGTTGGAGTTGTTGATAAGGGCAATTTTGAAACACTATTAATTGATTAAATAGTATAATTTGTTACAATATTCCTAAATAATATACTTCATTAAGAACTTTATCTGATTAGTCATAATGTGATTCAATTAATAAGAAAATAATCTATATATTATTGCATAGATTAAGAATTATAATTTCGAATATAATTGGTCATTGATAGATATGTTTAGTTTAAACTATATAGTTGTCTGGATAGAAAACTAATTATCTCTCTTTCTAAAATACACAAAAGAAATTTATCTAAATTTTGTAATTATAGTAAAAGTTATGAGAGAAAAATTAGTTATGAGGTTAAGACAAGTTCTTTAATTATATTGATAACTTTAACTTTTGTGAATTCAAATATATTATTTATATAAAAACATTCAATTTCAAGATTCAAAATTAATGTTTAATAATAATATTATTGTTTAAAAAATCTAAGAAGTTATATTAGAAAATATAATTTTTAGAAATCTAAATATTTTTTTTTGTCAATAGTAATGTAGCAATCTAATTTATGATTGTCTCATAATTAAAAGGAAAATCAAGAAGTTTTGGGGTCAAATTCCTTTAGGTTAAGGAATTATTAATGTAAATTAAAAACCCATGATGCATAAGGATATTAATTCCTTACACCAATTAGCAACATGAAAAAGATAAAAGAAAAGAAAAAAAAAAAGGTTCAAACAAGAGTTGTCTCATATTCTCTCTCTTAATTTTTCAAAGTTCTCAAATAAAATTTTAAATATCAAATTTTAAAATTTTAAATCACATTTCTTTTTTCTTTTGTAAATTCCAAAACTTTTAAAATTGTATTTTCTTTTTTTTTTCCACAAAAATACAATTATGAGAAAAGTCAAAGTTTAAAGATCAAAATTTCTTCTCTTAATTAATCAAAGGGATCATTGTTAAAAATATTTCAAAATTTTTCCTCAAACCTTGTCTTAAAGTAAGGGATCTTCATTACATCTTCTCTTAATTTCAATAAATTTCTAAGGCAAAGTAGGAGGCCTTCATTAAAATGACTCCTCCTTTCTTTAAACTCTTTTCATATCCAAATTTTGTCAATCCTACTGTATGCATCCTTGACAAGCATTATTTTATATGTTATAAAGAAAGAAAAAGTAAACAAAGTATTAATGTAGGAAAAAGTATAGAAGTAAAGTTACGTGAATTGTAGTATTATTGCTTATGGTAGATGTTTGGATTAGCTATGGCCTTTGATAGGCGTAATCATACTGTTAAAGCCTAATGAATCTTGAAAAAGTAGACTAAGTCTCATTAGTTTAGAAGATAAGGCAATCTTGCAAATTGATGGTTTATATTATTCCAATCATATGTTCAATAATTGGTGGTGAATCCAAGTCAATCAATAAAAAGACCTGAATCACATTTAAAGCCTAAGGTCTAGGTGGGCACATCTCTTTTATGTTCACTATGTTTCCCTCCTAAGGGCCTATCGTGATAGTTTAATAACTTTAATGGAAATATTTTGAGAATTATACTATTATAACTTGTTTTTATCTCTATACTTTTTATTTATCTAATTTGTGACACTTTCTTTATTTATCTCACTTATTTTGGCATTTATCTCTCTTATTCTAACATTTATTTATCTCTTATGTAAACTTTCTTTATTTCTCTCTTATTTTGGCATTTATAATTGTCATTTACATCATAATCTCGATTGTACACACTCATAAAGGCATTAGAATTTGACCTATACCCTATACAACTTAAATGAGAGGAAGTTTGGCCATAGGAGACAATCTTGGGATCTTTCACCTAGATTAATAACTCCCATTTTATAGCTTATAATGGTAAGGGATAGAATCTTCTAGAAACCTTTTGGCCAAGTCATAGATCCACTAAAGCTATATGCTTTACTGTTAAACTAATAAAGTCATTTATCTATTAGATTTGTCCTTTATAAAACAAAGAGCCTAAGATATCCCACTTTATCTATTGCATCATGAATCATTTTACTAGTACTTTATTATCTATATTAGTTTTTTTTTTTCTTTTGTATCTCTTATCTCTTTTGATTACCCTTGTTACTTATGCTTTATCTTTGTATTCTTTATACTAACACATTTCACATGTCTTCCTTTTCATCATTACATTGCATATATTTGGGTGTTATTCACCTCCTAAAATGTTGGCTATTCTCTCCAAACATTTAGCTAGTTAGTATGATCATCATAAAACACATTTATGGATATGTCAAAAATTACTTTAAGAATCTTTAAAGATAGCTAAGGGATTGTCTTATTAGATCTTATGAAGATCCCAACGAATTTCAATATAAGATAGTCATAATTTCTTATTCTTAAACAAAAATGGGAAACTTAGAGCCCTATAAGTAAACATGCATTCCAAGAGACATATAGAGACATTGATTGTCTACTAAACATTACAATTCAACTAGAAATACTAAAAGCAGCCATACACTTTGAGTAGTCAACCTATCGATGTTTTGTCTTCCCAAATGTAGACATCGTCCCTTTAGTAAAGGAAATTAAAAACCCATTGAACTTGTTATGCCTTCCAAATAGGGATGTTTATTCTCTAAGTCTTGAAACAAATTGTGTAAAGAAGCTATGAGAATTAATCAACTAAAAGTGAAAAAGATTTATATTTTTTCTAAAGGGAGATACCTATAGGCATATATTCCAACCAATTATATTATCAAGCACATGATAGAACACCTTATTCGAGTTTGTTCATATGGCACTACTCATATATGGTTTAACATTGTTATCAAGGGTCATCAAATATGTCCACGAGCATGTTGTTAAGCTGTTTTACAAAGTGAAAAATGATGAGGCCATCATGGTGCTCGCTATAATAGTTAAAATTATCTTATCTTTGAATCATTACTAGATCTATAGAATGGGATAGTTTAGGGAAAGTTTTGCATTATTGTATGTGTGGATTATGAGTCATATAAATAATCTTTTTACACAAATTCACTCATACTATGTACTATAAGAATACATATCCACTCAAAGAATTCTACAAGATTGAATGACCTTAAAAATATGAAATTTTATAGTGGATGACATATTTTTGAGAAAAAGAATTCTTGTTGCATGCAATAGGGAGATTTAGTTTTATATAAATGTAAGGGATATCAATGGGTTGCTCTTATAGGAATAACTAGAGTTATCATTGACACACCAATAATGACCATTGGACAAATGACATCTAAAAGGTTTATCCTAGTTACCTAAGGAATGAATGTTGTCATTCCACTTATAGTGATCCCAATAGTTATAAATATCTTTAACCCATCATGATTGCACGAAAGAATGTTATGAAGACCACCTATGGAGGTCCTAATCACCCTGCTTCTAAGTGTTATGGACCTTGGTGTGCATTTTAAGGCTGTGGAATCTATATTCCTAATGAGTCAACAATCCATGTCACTTTTAAGGGAAAGACCAAGGTAAGGGACGATCAAGTTCCATACCCTTTAGTTTTAGATAAGCTAGATTGCATATAGAAAATACCTTTTTCTATAAGAGGTCAATTATTCAAACCATAATCAAACAAGTCCCTTAAAAAATTTTGACCAAAGTTTCATTATCAGCCAACTCATTAAGGAATTTGAGTCATCTCAAGGGAAAAATAAAGAGTTGACCTCTCAACTCTCAGTAACAAATAAAAGACTCTAAAATGTGGGAATAATAGGACCTAATTATGGTCAATTACAAGATGTTTTTCTACATGCACTAAACTAGAATTAGGTTCTTTAATAAGAAAATGTTCACCTTTAAAGATAGTTGAATAATTTGAATGCTACTCTTTTTGCTAAGCATGGGACTCATGCCACTTAAGTAAACATTCTCACTGAAGAAAACCAAAGCTTGGCATAACAAGTAACATCTTAAGATGGTTAAGTATGAGATGTAATTGCCCAAGTCTAACAACTAATAACACTTAACCAAGAATGAGAGTCTCAAGTCTTACATTGGATCTAAAGGGTAGCAGGGAGAGCCTTGATACATGGCATATGAGGCTAAAGAGTTGATTGCTAAATTCCCATCATTACATCCATTTGATGAGCATTTTATTTGCTTTCTTAAGGAGTCTTGTAAGCACTATGAGTTCATTGCCTATTTCATATGAAGAACTTGATGCGTATACCTCTTAACGCAACTAACTATTGTAGTAGTATAAACCTACTAAAGGAGATGCCCCTCGTCTTTTAGTCTATAATATAAATTTAATGAAGGGATATGCCCTTTGGCTTTTGACTTTGTAACATAAACCTAACAACAAGAAATGTCCTTTAATCTTTTACTATGTAAAAATGTGATTTTGGCTTAATGTATAATTATATTGTTATATTAGCTAACATTAAATGAGATGAATAGTGCTTGCATGCATTACCATATACATATGATCCCATTAAACATACACATATAAGGATTTGTAATTAAGCTTGCTTGCTTTAGATGGAAAACTACATTCTTTAAGCCATATATGTAAGGGTTGGTTGTGTACTGACTGAGGGATTTCTTAAAGAAATAGCTATACCTAATCGTAATTATGAAAAGATGTACTATGTAGGCATGATTGACAATATGCCCTTTTATCCAATAGAAAGAGCATATGATTGCTACATGTGACATAGGATAGAATCACACATTACTTATAAGTGTGAGAGGTTTCACCAATTCTTAAAAGGGAAATTGATGATTGGAGACATTGTTTAGACTCTAAACTAGATTTGATTGATCCACCTTGATATTTAGCCATATGAGTTGGGAGGATTATGACTCCTTTACTATAAGGCTATGACAAGTCCCTCTCATCACCTATAACCTTTTATATCCTAGAGTTTAAGGACTTAGAGTCTAATTTTGAAGAAGAAGAAGAATATTTTCTTAAGTAGCTTGAAATTTATCTTATTAATGATTAGGAAAACCCACCTTTGCCTAATCTTACAAACATTCTTTTGATGGTATTAGTGGAGATGATTGCAAGGGATGCTTTTTAAAGATAGAAAACCTTTATTATAAACAAGTTGCAAAGCCTCCCTCTTAGATGCTATGGAATTGCCAATGCTTCTAATGAGTTTATAGATTGGCATCCCTAGTACCCATTTCATGAATTGCTTCTTCTTCTTACTAATGCACTTTAACATTTCCACTAAAGAAGTTCTTTGTCTACTCATATACTTGGCCAAAAAGTACACCATTGGTATGCTCATCTATTGGCCATGATTTAATGCTTTTATGAGGTATTGAAAGCAAAATCTATGGGCTTGATCCTAATTATACAAATGATTCAAACTCTTTAACCCTGTAATGGAGGAATATCATCAATAGTCCTTGAGATCCTCTTTTTGTATTTTGCATATTCTATCTCCATTTGGATATATGGGTCTAAAATAAGGAAACTAGGATATGCATCAACCCTTACATTGAAAAAGTCTTCAACTTTCCACTCAATATTATGACAGATCCTTTTACCAATCTAGTTTATGGTAAGTTATCAAGATTGTCCTTTATAACTATAGTAGTGTGGATCTACATATATAAAATATATAAATTAAAGAGGTATATATAAGCTAGAAATGCCAATGCATGAGCTTAAGTAGACTTTGAGAGATTGAAACATTAAATTTGATGAGAAATCAACGAGATTGATTTTATTCAAAATATAGATGAACATTGTATTTCTAGAAAGGTTAAT
>JAHOYR010000009.1:3605384-3618225 GCA_023213295.1 Bruguiera hainesii
TTTCTTGGACCTTGCCCTTGTCATTGGTCCTCCAAGGTTTTGCAAAGTATCAACTCCCTTGCTGTTTTTAGCTAGTACAATATGGCTTCCATCACATAAGCAACTAGTTATATTACAAGTGAAAGATTACTAGTATATGTCATAGTAACCAAAAGGTTGATTGCTAATTTTGTTCATTTTAGGCCTTTTTTAGCCTACAACTAATTAATAAATTATGTTTTGTATATTTAGTATTGTTTGTATATATTATATTATTATTAATAAACTTTAAAGGTAAAATCCAAAAAAGTATATATATAATTTATAGAGGTAATTACAATTGGATTATAATTATGATATATATATTTCATTCATATGTTATTTTTATATATTTTTTAATCAATGTGCTATCTAGATGGAACATTGATAAAGTCATGGGCGTGACACATATGTTATGTTTATTTTTTAAATGTTAGGCCACTTGAACAAATATATCAACACTTGTTAAATAAATAAGTTAATTGAATTGATCTATTAGGAAAATTCTTAAATATAATAGTACTTATATATCTAAGAAATTACTCATATGGAAATCATGTAAGTAATTATCATACTTAAGATCAAAAAGGTACCTTGTAAGAAATTATTGAGTTGTCTTAATCAAGAATTGGCTGTTAGAATTATCATTGTGAATGATACAAGCTATAATTGAGATATAAGAGTAATCAATTAAAGATCCATTGCCTTAAAGTAATAATAGGAATGTATTCATAATTCTCGATGGATATTGGTTCGAGAAATTCCTAGAACAAGAGTTACCAATACTATTCATTAATTAATAATTATATGAATATTTGAGAATAAATATAACTAAAAAATATAATAAATAATAATTTTATAATCCATACCTTATTGAAACATGAGTATGATGAAATAATTAAGTTATAGTGAAAAACGATACAACAAAGAATAAGTTGAACCACTTGATAATTTGAAATTTTGGTTGATTATGATACACTGCAATATATCAATATTAATTAATGAATATAAATTATTTAATTAAAAAATTAATAATAAATTAATTTAAGAGTCAGAATTTTTATAAATTCCCTATAATAGTGCATCTTTGCTAAGCCTAGCATATAGGTTTTCTTGCCTCCTACTATGTTAGTCCTAAATAAGTTTAGTAATCTTGAGAGTCCCTTTCATGATTTTCTATATTAATTATCATTAAAGATTAAATATCTAAATAGTGGTAGTTTGTGATAACTTGTTCAAATAATGACAAGGAGAAAAATTGTAAATTATTTTAGTAACAACTTTATCAATAAGGATAGCTTGTAATTATAAATTCATATTTATTTAACAACTCTTAGAAAAAAGTGATAGTGGGAGGGACCAATCAATATAACCATACAAGTATTGATAACTGAGGGGGAAAAATTGTGTTTTTCACCTAGGATGGCTTGTAAACATGAGTTTGATTGAAAAGGATGCTAAGGAGGGTATTCAAAGAATTATCATAGGTAAAGTGCTAAAAGTCATTATGTTGTGGAAAAAGGACTAGATGATGTGGAAAACAAGGTATTTAGGTTAGTAATGTTATGGCCCATATTGACTTATTAAAAATATATTTCTTAAAAATTCAAGATTTTTTTTTTTTGAATATGATAATTGTTATATCCCAATTTTGTTATGTTCTAATTTGATGGCTTTTAATTCACTGTCTCTTCTGTTACTTCAGGGCTATTATTAGGGGCTTATGTTTGAGGCTTTTGTTGAAAATAAGTGCATTAATTTAAAGCTTAATTTCATTTACTTTAAGGGAATTAGAACAAAGTAAAAAAAGTCCCAACCATTATACAATTTCATTACATAAGCTTATAGGCCTTTTTACCACAAATTATAGGGGACCAAATTACAAGTTAGTTTACAAAGCAATTTAATGGTTCCAAAAATTTTACAAACTCAAATTCAATGGTGGAAAATTACAAAAACCTATTTAATTGATCCTTCATTTCAAAATTAAAGAAAAAACAATACCAAATGGTCAAATGCATCCTAAATTAGGGAAGTCTATATGTCTATCCAATTAAAAAAGTGTCTAATTGTGAAATATTCAAGTAGCTAAAAAATCTTAAAAGTGGGTTGGAAATTATAGTGCAAAAAGGCCATAGCCTCAAGTTTTAATGAATTGTAGCCATGGTGGCAACTTTTTAAGATCTTCCTATCCCATTTAGAGGCTATAATTTCAAATTCAATCCAAGCTCCATAGTCAATCAAGTGATCCGTCCAATCTTAACCATGTTTTAGAAGATTCTAGAAGGCCCTCCAAGGTCAATTGCAAGCCTAGCCTAAAATCCTTAACTGAAGACCTAAAGAAAATTGAGAATTGTAGTCAATAGTAGCCAAACTCCTATAAAAAACTAGTAAGATTATCCATACCTAAAAAGCAATGATCACAAATTTTAATCTTATCATCAATTAGCTAATCATAAAGCAGCTTTACAACTTAAAGACAAATTTGGTTAGTTGAAAAGGGCTATTTTGGGGCGCTTATGCCTAATGACCTTCCTAGCAACTTACCACCTATGAGTGACATACAATGTACCATAAACATAGTTCCTAGTTCATAGTTACCACTTGTCCACACAATAGGATGAATCCTTAGGAATGTGTTGAGCTAAATAGGCAAAAAAGAACTTTTTTGGGGTTTTGTGTATCATAGTCTCAATCACTATGCTATTCTTACTTTGTTAACCCCTAAGAGGGATGACATTTAAGGGATGTATGTTGATAGTCAAGCCATTAATAAGATCTTTGTCAAGTACAACTTTGTCATTTCTTAACTAGAGGATATGTTGGACTTATAAGCTAGTTCTAGTTAGTATTCCAAGATAAACCTTTATAGTGGTTACCACCAAATTCACATTAGGTCCATGGATGAGTGGAAAATCATGTTTAAGACTCAAATGGATTGTTTGAGTCATTACTTATGCCTTCTGGGTTGTTTGATACTCCTAGTACTTTTATGAGAGACATGACCCATGTCTTAAAGTATTTCAAAGGATAGTTTTTACTGATTTATTTCGATGAAATCCTTGTCCACAACAAGTCTAAATAAGATCACTTAAGCCATCTATGATCATCATAACTATTATACATATTGCAAATTTCTATTGAATATTAAGTTCAAAGTTTGATTTCGAGTGGATTCTTGCATTAGTAGTTTAATTTTGGGTGAATTCTTGTTTGTTCTTTATTTTTTTTGTTTGTCCTCTATCTTAAAGCCTATTGACTCAAATCACACACTTAGTCACAAGTACACAAAACATACAAAAAAAAAAAAAAGAAAGAAAATAAAAAGAGTAGAAGGCTCAAGGGAGAGGGGCAATAAGAGCAAATAAAAAAGGAAATAAGTCTAAGGGTAAAGCCCATAAAATTAGCAATGAAACCCACTAAGTTTGTTTAGGAAGCCTAGTGATGCCCTTTTCATAGTCTTCAAGACACCTTTCCTCCTTTATAATCTAATGGAACTATGATTCCAACTCTTCTTCCATAACATGCAAAGCATGTGTCTTGGCAAATTGATGCCCTAGAAAAACCTTTCTTCATATGCAAAGCATGAACTAGTTTTTCTGGCTATTTCAGCAATAGGCTTTTATTTAATAGCCATTTGGTGAATAGTTGTAAGTTTTATTACACCTTTTTCGTTAGGATTTACATTAACATTGGCTTGTCTAAGAGTTAAGCCTATGAGCAAATAATTCATGAGACCAATTACCAATTCTCATTTGCCTATGTTGCCTATTAAGCCCTTTTACCACTTCCTTTTGTAGCCTTGCTAGCTCATATAATTGCAGCAGTGATTTAGGCTTTGATATCCTCATTGCAGGCCAAATAGTAACTTAATCCACTCATAAAACTTTTTATAAAATATTCTTCAAATAGGCTTGGATTAAAGTGATTCATCCTAGTCTTTAAGTCCTCAAATTTCTTTTGATAATCAATTATTAATCTAATTAGTACCAATCTATTAAACACCTTAACAACACTCTTTAGCTTTCCACCACCAAACCTGATACACAGATCATGAGAAAATTTGTCCCAAGTGACTATGCTTTAGGATAATATCCAATAGTGGAACCAAGCTTCAAGTTTCCCTCCTAGGAACATGGCTGCTATCTCCACCTTCGTTTCCTCCTTTACATTATTTAGTTTAAGTTTTTACTTTATAATCCAATCCCTAGGGTTTGTATGGTCAAAATAAGGTAGAGTAATTCCTAACCATTGGCTTCTGTATTTAGCTTCTTACATGCACTCCTACTTAGTTAAGAAGCATATTCCTTAAGGATTGGTAAGATCCTTGTAAAATCACATATCACTTATGGTTTTACTACTTATATAGTCTTATCAAGTTTCATTACCTGATATTTAGTAGCTAGCTCCCTAAATTTAAAAGTCAAGAATTTCATTAACTAAGAAAAGCAAGTATCCTATTGAGTGAATCTCACTTCCTAAACAAACTATAGCATCATGACCATTGAAGAAGTAGCACCAATCATCATGATAACTTTTGCCTTCTTCATTAGGTTGTACAAGCTTAGTAATCCACATAATCATAACTAATATGATACCAAAATTGTTAGGGGTTGAGAAATTAAGAGAGAAAAGAAGATCGAGATGAGGGAATTTCAAGAAGAGAGAGAGAGAGAGAGAGAGAGAGAGAGAGAGAGAGAGGGAGAGAAAGAGAAACTATTTAGAGGGAGAACATTGAAATATAATGTTTTCTTCTTGTTTATTTTCTACTAAAAGGTATATATTTGGACACATGTCAATACAGACACTTTATCACTTAACAAAATCATTGTTTGTTACTTAGATGGATTTTACTAATAGACCACACTATAACTCAATGACAACATAACACATGACCATTCCATCCCTCCATTAATGTTTAACACTAACTAACAAAGATTAGCAACCTCTTACGAGGAATTAAAGGAAGAATGAAGGGGAAAACATAAATAACAAAAGAAACAATACAAAAGGACTATGAGAAAAAAAAAATCAAAGATCAAGACGCCTATGGCATTAAATCAAGGCTTTAAAGCCATTTAAACCGACATGGAATCTTAAAATGTAAACAATCATATAAGATAACAACGATTGGAACCCTTATGAAATTCATTTCGAGAATGATAAATAGGCAACAAATCAAGATTGAAAAATCATATAAAAAAACTCCAAAAAAACACAAAATCTAGGTATATTCAAAATATTTCAAAAGCAAAAGCAGAAAGCGGCAATTGGCTTACAATAAGGCCTCCTTAAGCAACCAAAAAACACTTAAGTCACTTACAACCAAGGTAGAAAATGGGAAAATTAAAGTAAAGCATGTGAGACCATGTAAAAACAAAATAAATGGAGGATAAGGAAAGAAAAATAGAGGCAAAAGAGGCAAAGAAGGGAATTAGGTCTACAAAATGATGCTTCCCCCCCCCCCCCCAAGTGACAACATTTTTGTGGTAAACAGGCGAAGCAATGGACTAAATGTAGGACTCTAATGTTAAGTCTCATTGGTCTTTCTCTCCTAAAAGTCTAAGCTGTCAAAAGTTCAATGAAACAAAATAAATAAAATAATAAAAATGAAAACTGAAAAAATTTTAAAATTTGTACAACCTCCTAAATGAATTTATAACCATTTTGCAAATATTCAAACAAAATTTCAGCTGCCAAAAAATTTCAAATTCTCATATTTCCAAAATCAACTTTCAAAAAGTTCAGGATCAATTCAAAATTTTGAAACGTCAAACACCAAAATCCAATTGACCAAGAAAAACTTAATCGAGTGAGTAAACTGTCCAATCAAAATTGTACTGTAGTATTTTCTCTATTCAAAATTTCTTTTACAAATCCAATATTTCTATAAAAAACCTAATTTCCAACTCATAAAATTTCCAAAAAATCTAAAATCCCAATTTTTCAAAATTTTTGAAAACTTCTTAGGAGTAAGAAACTTCGTTAAAATTTTACTAATTTGTTTTCAACACCTCGGAGGAAGGGTTCTTTGTTAAAAAAAAAAAAAATCCTAACAATTTTAAAACATTCTTTAATGTGAATGATCACTATAAAATGTATCTGATTCTCTTAGTGCAAGGGGTCATCATTAAAATTATCCCTAATCTTATATAGACTTAGTGCCAAAGTTGGGACCTCATTAAAAGCTTTCGACAACTCTGACACAATTCTAAATTGGAGCACAATGCCTCCGTAAAAAGTGTACCCCTATATTCTAAATCCTTATATCCATAAGCAATTGAAGAAAGCCTAGGTGGGTGAGTAAATAATCAGAACAATCAATGTAAAATATAATCCACATAATTTAGCTCCACTAATTGCTTCTAGTCAATTCATTTGCATTGACAACAATTTTGAGTAAGAAATCCGCTAACAAAAGCTTCTCAATGGTAGAAAGTTTCATTTAAAATTCTTATGAACCTTTTCCTTAATCTAGAGTTTGGAGAGCATTAGATAAAATTTTCTTTGAATTCTATACCATCTTAGAGATCAAATAATTTAAGTTAAGTTCTTATTCTCCTCACATTAAAACTACATGAACCCTAGTGTGTGCCCATGGTAGAAATCCTTAAAAGCTACATGACATGAAGAAAAATAAGTGAATAAAATATTAGAATGTAAAAGTATAAAAGTAAAGGCAATGTTAAAGTTATAGTCGCGATGGGCACCTGAGTTGTTCTTGATCTTTGTAGGTATAACCATACTTCGAAATCCCAAGAATCCTAGTAACGTAGACCAAGTCCTATTAGTTTAAACAACTAGGCCATTCTCTAAATTAGCAGTTATTCTTTCTAAATCAATGGTTAAGAAGTTCCAAAGACAACTTAAATGATTGGTGGCGACTCTAGTATCATAAGATTAATTTGAGATGGTGAAATCTTAAATTGATTCAGGCATCACATAGGCTGAATGAGTAGTGAGGGCAAATTAGGTGAGCAATCTGCGAGCAAAGTTTGCCTCAGTGATCAATAATTCAACATGGTGATGTTGTAGCAATTATAGATGACTTATCACACACCATTCAACTGTAGGGCCTCAAAGAGCATTTTTCCATGTTGGATCTCATCCTCTCTACCGTGGGATCGGTCATGACAATAATTGGACACATTCATTTCTACTACATCTGTTACTTTCATTAACTATTTTTAGTCAAAATATGTTTTTTAATACTTTAAAATATGAGATGTGAATCATGACTAAATACAAATTAATGCAATTGTCCAAATAAGTTCTCCAAATATTTTTATTATTGACTTGTGTTCTATCATCAAAAAAATAAATGACCTTATTATCTTATAAATGAAATGCATAAAATTATCAATTAATGCAATTGCAATCTCTAGTAAGTTTTGGTTTATCAATTTCCAAAGCCGAGAGAAATTTATCTTAACTATGCATTGTACAAAAGAAGAAACTTGAAGCCAATTTTGATTTTCGATTAGTAAAAATATTTGATGTTAAAAAAAGGAATAAAAGCTTATTTTGATTGTATTAGGCCTAAGAATGTGTCAACACATGTATCTCATAATAAATATGATATATGAGATATTAGTTATGATACTATGAAACTAAGCTTCTTAAAAAAAAAAAAAAACTTCTCAAATTCAATTTAAATTTAATCAACATTAAATTTTATGTAAATTTTCTTTTTGCCAATAGTCAATATTGATTGATATAGAAAAGTAAAAAGTATATATATATATATATATATATATGAATTATGAATTAGTCAAGTCAAACAAATCCCCTTTAAATGACATTTTTGGTAGTGATATATATACCCAACATTATATTCATTAGACGCGTATTCCTCAGATATACACATCATAAGAAAAGCATTTCTTGTGTCTCTCCAATATTCTTTTAATAATTATAATCAACGTAGCTAATCTAGAAAAACATGCACAAGTATTCAATTGAGTTTTCTTTCTATGTTGTGCTATTTATTTTGGTTAATTGTAAATTTGTGTTTCTTTTGGCTCTATCATAATTATTTTGTTTCTTAAATATTTTACTTTATTTCTTTGACTTTTGTCCTTTTGTTTATGGGTATAAAGGTAGGAAGTTGAGGCAAGGGATATGTGATTAAAGTATATTATGTTTTGTGACAAAATTAATAATTAATAGTCTTTAATAGCAATCTTAATTCACGATTGAAGTAGTAAACGTTCTTTTCTTGAAAAAAGTGAATGCAATAGAGTAAAAGGATGGTTGGGGTTTTGAATGCAATGTATCATGGAAACCATAATCCAATTATAATCATGTATGTATACAATAATGAGAATAAGAAAACAACCAAGATGAAATAGCACATACATATAAAGATCTATGTCACTCAACAAATTTTTGCCTCTACCCACGGAGATAGAAATATCTGTTACCTTGTGAAAATTTAGTACATACGTATAAAACCCAATAGACTAAGACATCACAAGAGGCATCACAAAGTCTAATTGCACCCAAGCCTTTTATCTCTCCTATCTCCTATCTTTTTCTTTATATCCCTCTCTCTATACTTTCATATAAAGACAAATACATGGTAATAAACACCTACCACTTGTGGAAACTATCTTGGAATAAACACCTTCCCAACCAAATAGTGACAATTGATACTTTTATAGGACTTCATTGCCAAATGTGATTTGCATAGCTCCACCTACCACCTATGGAAACTATCCAGCCAAATGATGTTAGATTATTATTTTTTTAACACAACTTTAGGATACATCATGCCACCTCAATTGTATTGCTCTCTCATAACATAGAGTCCCTTACAAATACATTTAACATCAAAAAAGTATTTATCAAAGGATTATGATGACATTTCTACCTACAATAAGCAAGAGAGTTTTTACCATCTTCATTTTGTATAAGCGATGATCTCTCTACCTATAACTTTTGGACCTCAAATCTGCACCTAGTAACTTTAGATCTTCTGTCAATCTTTTTTCCACACCTTCCTTTATCTTTAAGACATATCCTTTCCTTCCAATACGCAAATTCACCCCTTGTGAAATAGGGTACCATTTCCATTCACCATGTATATTAAAAATCAAATGAATTTCTATTAGTCTTGAACCGAACTCCATTTACTAAAACTTGTGTATAGGCTTTGATATCCATTGAGGTTTTGAACCTTATGCACCCCAATTATACACACACACATACACAATGATGGAAATAAGAAAATAACCAAGATGAAAAAGTACGTACATAGAGTGATTTACGTGGTTTGAAAAATTCCTTCCTACATTCACGAAGAGAGAAACATCAATTATCTTATGAGAAATTACACCATACATCCTTGAAACTTATGTATAATATCCAAACTCAAATCCCAAGTGTACTCATCTCATAACCTAATAGACTAAGACACCATAAGGGGCATTATAAAGGCTTACTGCACCTAGGCTTCAGCCTTTCCTCTCTTTTTCTCTACTTCTTCATATAGAGAGGTCAATGCCTGGTAGTAATAATGGTCGGTATGTATACACATACAAAAATAATGGCTATGCACATTTCCTAAGGCAGTAATAACACTACATTTTCACATGTTTCAATATTATCCTACCCCACATCCATTTTAGCCTATTTGTTATCCATATATTTTGACACGTTATGTACTATACATTACAACACAATAATAAATATTGTTTGGATATATAGCAATGATTGCATTATGCTCAATAGCTTTTCAGTGTTGCTTTAACCGATGTATGTCCTATCCTCACCATTAAGTTTTTGTGTACGGGCTACTCATGATCATAGGAGGAAATGTCCTTCACAAACGTAGACATGCAACACACACACTCTCCATTCCATGTTACATATAAGTAAAAATTATGAGCTTTAGCTCAATTTATTTTACATTCCTATTTTAAAACCCAATTTGTGCTATTGGAGTTATAACCTCTTATTTGCTTGAAAAGAACAAGACCCAACTTTACGACATTGTAGTAGTGAAACCAATATTTCTTAAAAAAAGAAAAAGAAAAAGAAACTGATATTTTGAAAGTGAGATTCATTACAATCATCATGTTCTTTTATAATTTCATGCTAGATTTACTTTCTTATGAAAACATACTTCAATTTTTTTTTTATGGTTATTTGCTAGAAATTTCTTCTATCAACTATTAATTAATGCCATAACTAAAAGATGATGAACATTTAAATGACCTAATATTGAAAAAAAAAAAATGGAGAAGCTTTTCCAAATATAGCCCAGTCTGCGATAATAGCAAAATTCTGAGGGGACAATGAGATTTATCAAAATATGTCGATTTGTGCCAAAAATTTTTATTATTCCATATAATCCAATGATTTATGGGCAAAAATTTGTTAAGTTTGTTAGCAAATAACCAAAAATTTTCTTCTATATAATCTTCCTATATCAAGAAAAAAAGATATCTATATTACATTTGATAGATTTTCATTTAATATTTACATATAAGCATTAATTTTACAAATCTTTAGAATGCATAAAAGTTAAGGAATTTTAATTTGAAGACCAACATCATCTACATAGGTACCAAAACACCTAGGTGTGGTTGATATGAACATTAGTAGGACCTTATTAGCCCCTTGATCTTGGGTTATTTAGGACTATCCTTCCTATCCTAGGTGGGTTATTTAGCTAGACCCTATGTCCATTCTTTCTGATCTAATTCACCTTGGATCATCTACATAGGTACCAAAACACCATGGCAAAGTTGACATGACTCATGCCCAATTGGAGGTTTTATCTTAATTAATAAATACTTTTGATTACTTTTTTTTTAGCAATCAATTCAATTTGTTAAAGAGGGGCATTTTAATTATAAATAAGATATTAGGTTTGAACCATTGATCTCATCCCAAATTTTAAAATTCAATGGTCATTATGTTATACCTAGTAATTGTTAAGTTGTTAGCACTCAAATGCCTAGTATAGTCATATATGTATTGAACAAGTTTAAGTCACTTCATTAGTTATATTACCATTAAAATTCATTAGTCGGGAGCTCCTCTGAAGCCTATATACACCAGTTTCCTCTAATGACTTGAGTATCTCAAGGTTATACACATATACTCTTTTTGTCTTTGTGTATTTACTTCTCACCCTTATCTCTAATGGTAATATCTAATTCAAATTTTGCAATTCTAATGTTGAATTCCCAATATAGCCTTACTTTGCCTTTTTCTATTTTCATAGGTGTCTAGTTCAACCAAATTCATTCAACTTTAGCTCTTTGTTTTCTATGTTGATACTTAGCTTACACCATTAGTACTTGAGTACCTAACATAGTTCACTACACCCTCTAATATGTGCTCTTCCAATGCCTATGAATACTAGGATCCTCCAAGACCTAAGGGTAAGCAATGACTATACTCTCTTTAGATTTACTACTCTCACCTAACTCCATCAGCAACATTTAATTAAGTTTCAAAGTGCTAATGCTAGACTCACAATTCAACCTATCTGAACATTTCTTTATTTCATGCATGTCAAGTTTGAAGAAGTTCCCTTGACCCAATTTGACCAATGCTCTTCATCTCTTTTGTATTTAGAGCAATATTTGCTTACCTTTGTTAATTTTAATAGATTCTCAAACATAATTAGTATGTTGAGCTTGTTAACGAGAAATACTATGAACATATGCCAAACAATAATTATTATATAATTCTAAAATTGATCCATTGGCTTTACTAATTAATGCATTCACATAAACTATCTATTTTGGATTCATACACTCATAATAAGTAGTTAAATTAAGATTATAAACCTTATAATCTAATAAAAGGATAAAAACAATAGTGATTAGGTAAACATTTGAAATTATTTTAAATAACATAGCCATTTAGCCTACTTGATCTTAATAAGTCCTCTTTTTTCTTTAAAATTCATTTTATTTTAAAATAGCCATGATATGAATTCATTTCATTACAAATAAATGCATTGTTGGAAAATAAACACTAGATATAGGATAATAAGTATCATTAAAATTTCTCAAAATATATAAAATTTCTTCTTACATTCCATTAATATAAAGACAAATTAGAAATATTAGTTGCAATAAATGGTTGTTATATTTTCTTAAAAATTTCTTTGGCACAAACGGTTAGTTTTAGTTATTGTTCTAATTGTTTCTTACTTGTATCCAATTTAAGTTCTAATACTGATTTTTAAAAAGGGAGAATTAAAGTCAAAGACTAGTTAATACTAATATTGTGACATTGGCCTAGCTCAAGTTCTGGGTATGACTTAGCTAGTTTTCAATTTAGTTTTAATTCCAACCAAAATTGTAGTTAGCCTTTATAAAAAAATTCACACACTTATAAAACTCATGAAGCAAAAATAGTGAATGCCATTAAATTGATACTTGTGTGGTTTGTTACTTGTCTCATTCTTTAAATCATGTCTATTAGAAGTATTAAGAATAGAAAATTTCCTAGTTTGATTAATTCACATGATAAATTAATATATCCCCTTTCATCCATTTGAAAAATCAAATGGATCACACTTAATGATATGAACTCTGATTATTTGTAAACGGAACCCAACACCAATGTTGGTATAGGATCGTTCTAACAAAGGTTAAGGGATTTTGGAGTTCTGACCCAATGATTATAAACAACCAAGAACCAGAACTATAAGATTCAGACGCCACTCCCAACAACAAAACGTTGAAGAAGATAAGTCTATTGAACCAACACACTCAAGTATGAAAGTTCATAATTAGTTCTCAAAGAACCAAAGAAAATAGCTCATACATTCATCATCTCGTCCTCCCTTGCAGCCACC
>JAHOYR010000009.1:3618325-3647353 GCA_023213295.1 Bruguiera hainesii
GCATCTATTGAAGCCTTCCACCCATCATCTCCATGGTTCTCATCAGGTATCCTAATTATTTTGTGTATAAGTAATACTATGACGTCCAAAGAAAAAGGTACAATTCACGAGGGAGCTAGTGATGTGTCCTTCATGATCAAAGCTATGCAACAACAATTTAAGCACATCAATACCAGATTTGATGATATGAGGGAGAGGATGAAGGATCAAGCTAATACAATAGTAGAGTTGCAAATGAGGCATGAGGAATATGAGGCTCCTAAAGCAAGAAGGTAACTAAGACATGCCTATGACCATGAAGATGATGTAGAAGATGATAAATTTGATAATCAAACTATTATGGTTAGAACTACTAACAATAATAGGGATTAGAGAGAATTTAGGAGACAAGGCACCTATGACCATGATTTGGGTAGTATTAAAATGAAAATTCCTCCATTCTAAGGTAAGAACGATCCTAATGTGTACCTAAAATAGGAGAAGAAGGTTAAATTGGTTTTTGACTGCCACAACTATTTCAAGGAGAAAAAGGTAAAGCTTGCTACTATTGAATTTAATGATTATGCTATTATATGGTGGGATTAATTTGTTTTGACTAGGAGAAAGAAACATGAGTGGCCTATTAATACATGGGGAGGTTTGTTCCTAATCACTATTATAGAGAGTTGTACCAAAGGCTATAAGGGCTAACTCAGGGCATTAAAAGTATGGAGGACTACCACAAAGAGATAGAGATTTCCATGATTAGGGCAAATGTAGAAGAAGATAGAGAGGCAACCATGACTCAATTTCTATAAGGGCTAAATAGAGACAGCCAATGTGGTTGAATTGCAACATTATGTGGAATTAAAAGACATGGTGCACTTGGCAATAAAAGTTGAAAGGCAACTTAAATGAAAGGGTTCCACATGGTTAGGGCAGAACTCGGGTTCTACCTCATCTTGGAAGCCAAATTGGAGTATAAGGGATGAGAAGGCCAATTACAAGTCCAAAGCCAAGCTCTCTAAGCACAAGAATATGGGTTCTAGTAAGGAGGCAGGTAATTCTGACCCCCAACCAAGTAGAAATAGAGATGTTAAATGTTTTAAGTGTTTGTGCAAGGGTAACGGTGATTATCTTGAGAGGTAATAATGATGTTAAAACTACAAGTGAATCAGATCATGATTTTATGTCATCATCAGAGGGTGAAAGTGATGGAGAGGAGTATCCAGTTAATGGAGTAGCTCTTGTCATGAGGCAAGCATTGAATGTGCAAGTAAAGGAAGAAAATGACGTGCAACAAGATAACATCTTTCAAACAAAGTGTCTCAACAAAGATAAGGTAAGAGTATGATTATTAATGGTGGGAGTTGCACTAATGTTGTCAGCACAACCATGGTTGAGAAGCTGGATTTACCTATTATGAAGCATCCTAGGCCATATAAGCTTCAACAGTTGAATAAGAGTGGTGAAGTCAAGGTAAATAAGCAAGTGCTTATGTCATTTTCTATTGGAAGGTACCATGATGAAGTTTTATGTGATGTTGTACCTATGCATGTAGGCCATATTCTATTAGGAAGGCCATGGAAAGTTGGCATATGAGTCATGCATGATGGCTTCAAGAATTGATATTCTTTTGTAATGAATGAAAAACCCATTACTATTGTACCATTATCACCCCGACAAGCTTATGAGGATTAGTTAAGGATTAAAAGTGAGAGTGAACAAAAAGAGAGATTGACAAAAGAGAAAAGAGAGGAGAAAATGTAAGGACACAAGAGAGAGAGGAAAAAAAAGTTTTTATGTAAAAGAAAGTGATGTCAAAAGAGCATTTTATCCCAAATAACCTATAATTGTACTTTTGTACAAAAGGCTTATTTTAACACTAACAAGTTTGACCCATCTTTGCCTAATGTTATTGTTGCTCTATTGTAGGAATTTGATGATGTATTCCCTAATGATATCCTAAGTGGATTGTCATCTAAGAGAGGAATTAAGCATCAAATTGATTTCATCCCTGGTGCATCCATTGTAAACCGGTCAACAACTAAGAGTAATCCCAATAAGACAAAGGATGAATTTGAGGATGAATTTGACCTTTCCCTACATCATCAAGTATAAAAAAAGCGATAATTTGAGGATGAATCCTTTTAAGGAAAGGAGGAATGATGAGAACCTTAGAGGTGATGGGTGAAAGGTCTCAAAGGATGCAATAGGGCCATTTCACATTCTAGAAGGCCCAATAATATGAGCAAGAGCCAAAAAGATGAAAAATGAACTAAATGGGCTAATTAAAGACATTCAGGCCAACTAAACTTCAAATGGTGTGAATTCAAGTTTGAAAAAGACTCAAGGCCTTATTAATATGATTGGAGTGCCTAATGGGTCAAGAATAAGTAATAGCATTCATTCCTAAATAAGAGTTTATTATCTATGTAAGAATTTTTCCCTATTTTTCCCTACATAGGAATTCCTCCTAAATAAGGATTTTTCTTAAGTAGGAATTTGTGCCTCTTTAGGATTGTTATTTTAGCCTATAAATAAGCACCTCTTGTAAGTTCTGGAACATCAGAAAATTTTGAGTGAAATAGAAAGTAAGGGTTTTTCTCCCTCGGTTCTTTTGAAAACTAAAGAACTCATCAAGAAGTAGTTCTTCTTGTGGCATTCAAATTGACTTATACTCTTAATTCCTTTCTTTTATGGAGTGTGGCATCCATATCTTCTTAAATACCCTAGGTTTGTGTTTTTTCGAATGTTGGGTCTAGGGTTTGTGTTATTAAACTCTAATTTAGCTTTCTTGGTTATTCTTTGATTCCTTGTGTGCTTTAGGTCCCTAAGCCCCGTATTTTTAGGGTTTTCCACATCAACATTAATGAGTTTAAATTTCTTTATGTCATACATTATCAATTATTATTAATACAACTAAGGCCAATTATGAGAATATATTCCCTACAAAATGTCAGTTGTAAACTTTCATATTGATCCACTATCATCAGATTAATTAATACTTGATAAACACTAAACCTTCTTCATAATCATAAAATACTTTAATTATCATTAAGTTTAATACCTTGTAAGTATTTGTTGCTCTTAGAGAAGAACACTACTATGGAATTATCACATAAATTTTCAACAACTTGGTTATGGTGTCAATATAATTAAGTCTTAAAATAATGTTCCATAGCCATAATACATAAATTCTAATTTTAAATCATGTCATAAACTCTACTTTCATAATGAATAGAATAATAATAAATAGTGTTTTATCCTTCCACAATGCTGCTCCTTCTTCTAATAGAAATAGATAAACAAAAGTAGATTTTTTTGCTATTAGTGCATATAATAAAGTATGAATCTGAATATCCAATCATTCTAAATGATTAGATTTTTTGTATATAATTCTTTATTATTACACATACCTTATGACTTTTGTTGCATCTTTCTAGTGACTCATTAAAGAATTACATTGTTACCTATCTAACATTTTGATTGCAAAATTGATATATGGTTATGAATACCATCATCCCAAGAATTAAAGAAATTCTAATGAGATATGCTGATAAAGGGACTACTACATTATTTTTTACTAATAGATCAAATAATAATGTTATTATTCCTAAAACAATTTCTTGGGATCAAGTTAAATTACCTAAGAAAATGGATATTAGAAAGGGTAGTTAGACTTGTTAAAAAGAATAATAGACAAGTGGAAGAAGTAATTGAATTCCAAAATGGGGATATCAAAATTTCATTTGCTCCATTTGGAATTGTGAAGTTAAACCTTGAAAATGGAAAAGAAAAGGTTAAGGTTAAATCTAAATTCTCTACCTCCTCAGTACCAATTATTGAGCTGGAAAGTATTATAAGAATTAAAAAGCAAATCAACCAACCTTAGTATAAAGTTGAATTTCCTCCCTTAACTTCTTCTTCTGTGGTTAATGAACCACCTGAAACATCTAGTCAAGCTCTTAGGCCTAGGTCTCCTTTTCTCTTTGATATGGGATATCAAGATGAGGAAGAGTTAGACATGGCAATTCTTTGGTCTTCAATTTTATCTTCTTAGCTACCTTACTATGCTTATCTATCCATTTAGAAGGATTTTTCTTTAATCTTTCAAATAAAAACTTTGCATAATAAGTTAATTCTTTATAAAATAACAAAAGTATTAATTTTCTCTTGTAAATGTTTATTTTTACATCATTATGAAGAGATTGAATAAATCACTCTTTTCTTTTTATTACCTTTTGAAGTAAATCTATCTCTCTATATTAAGGAGTAGATATAAACCTAAAGCTAATGAGCTTTCCATCTATTTATAAGAAAATCCCTTTATCACTAATTTCCTAAATAGGATATAACATGTGCATGAAAGGATTTCCTAAGAAAACACTTGTCATAAGTTTTTAACCAATTCAAATGGAATTTCAATACAAATTTCTTCTTTGCATATAATAGTTTAAGATAATTTATACATAATAATAAACTTGCTTTTAGTAGCAATGTTTAAGACTTTTATTGTTTTTGAAAAGTATTTTGAAGGAACTATTTCTTCATTAATACAATTCTTATCAGTGCCTGAATCAATTAAGGTTATGGCAGGAAAGATATACTTTTTATTGACTACTATAGTAACTTGAGTATATCATTTATGGGTAATGACCCTATTAATTAAATTAACATATTAAAGAGTACTTAACTCTTCCTTTTAAAGAAGTATCTAGAATATCAAAAGGATCTTCATCCTTTTTAGTTACTAATTCTAATACCTTTTCTTTTAACTTTTTAATCTTTATTTTTAACTAATTAATTTTGGCTTTAAGCTCTCCAGTAGAAGGCTTTATTGTTGCTTTTCTAATTTCTTAGATTTACCTTTAGATAAGAAGATATGCATTAATGACCTTTTAAGGTCTTCATCTATAGATAATTCCTGAATTTTCTATTTCATTTTACATTTATTAGAGTAATATCTTATCTTTCCACACTTATAACAAACAACTATCTTCTTTTTCCTTTTGTGTAAAGTAGACCTTTTCTTTTCTTTTAATTTTTCCTTTTCATAAAAAAAGATTTCTTTTGAGGTATAGGTTTATTGCCCTTCTTTGTGAATTTTTTAGGATATTTCATGGGTAAATAACTCATTTTTCACAAAAGTCTCTTTAAGGCTTTTTTGCCTCAAATATTTTTCATTTTGTAATTGCCTATACAATTTTATTTAAATATAGAATTTAAATCCTTTAGTTACCACTTCAATAGCTAATTCTTCATAAGCGTAACTAAAGTAATTAATAACTCCACCGTGATAAGATTTTAACTTTTTTTTTTTTTTACTTTTTGAGAAAATAGAGTAGGTAACTAAGATAAAAATTTTTCTTTTTAAAACATACTCTACCTATCTTCATTAATAAAAACTTTAGGAAAAAAAATATATCTTTATACTAGCAAAAATGGAATAGATTTTGGCACTTTAAATTAATAAGTTACTCATATATCTTATCTACTAGCAAAGTAGCTATGGTAATAAAATAATTGGTAATCGTATAAATTAGTGTATTGACACTATTAGCAAATTGCATTCCTTGCTCTATTTTTATAACAATAAATATCTGACATTTAGCTTCTTTCAACAAATAAAAATCCCATTAGCCATTAGTAAACCCATTTACTATAAATTTTGTTATTTAGGAGTCAAAAATTACTCCATTAAATTTTGTAATAATAACAAATATCATTATATAATGGAGTAAAATGAGAATCTAATTTTTCTTCATTCCATCTAAATTTCATTTTACAATGCTGCTACATCTAATTAATACTCCTCAAATTTTCTGTGTGAACATATTGCCCTAAGAATTAAAGAAATTTCAATGAAATATGTTGACTAAAGGACTACTACATTGTTTTTGACTAATAGGTCAAAATCTAATGTTATGATTCCTTAAACAATGGCTTGGGATCAAGTTAAATTACAAAAACACTAGATATTAGAAAAGGCAAAGAGTTTAAATGGTAGGTGAATATTTGGTTGTTGATGGTGAGTAGAATTGGCAACTCCTAGATGGAAAAATTCTAATGCATGTTTACACACATCTTCATGGAAAGAGATGGGATGGTGGTGTCAAAGAGAGAAAAACAATGAGATAGTGTGCAAAAGAGGGAGGAGAAACTAATGAGACTATGAGAGAAAACACCAAGAAGAGTGTAGAGCAAGAAAAAAAAAAGAATATATATATATATATAGAGAGAGAGAGAGAGAGAGAGAGAGAGAGAATGTGGAGTAAGAGATAGACGAGAGAATAGAGAAAAAAAACATAGAGAAATAAGAGATTATATGTGAATAATACATAAGAGAGAAGTGTGGGGAGAGTGTTGAGGGAGAAATTATTGGAGGAGAGTTAAAAGAGAATTGTAGAGAAGAGTAATGTAAGGAGAGAAGAGAGAATAGTAGAGGACGAGTAATGAGAGGAGAGAAAAGAGAATGAAGTGAATAGAGAGCAAAGGTATGAAGAGATTACACCAAAAATGTATGAAAAGAAAAAAGAGTAGAGTGTGGCAAGAGAGTAGAGAAAAAAAAATGTAGGGACAGAATTGAGAGACAAAGTGTGGAGAAAGATGAGAGAGATATAGAGAGATGTTCACTCTTAAATTCTTCATCATCTATCTCTTACTCTTTATCTCTCAACTCTGTCTCTCTCTCTCTCTCTTTCTTTATTCTACACTTTATATTATACTTTGAAACATTATTATGTTTGAAAAGAAGAAAGTAATTAAAACATACTTGATTTTGTTATTTTTTCATATCTCTTCCTTAAACAATACTTTTACAATTCAAATTAAGAACATAAAACATATGCCAAACATGTTTTTGTTGTTTGACTTAAAGAAAGAAAAAAAAAACACTAAAAATTACAATGTTAGATCAAAATTTATTGAATGGGACAACTCTAGAAAGATATTTTTTTTAAAAAAAATAAAAGTTCTAATATGAGAGAAGGATTAGATTAGTAGCACAACAAAAGTGTTCAACTATACATTTTGCATAGGAAATTTTAAATTTTTTTTCTCTAGTTAAGTTAAGGATAGGTTATTTCATATGACTATAATTTAGGTGTCAATTATAAGTAAATAATTTAGTATCTATCATGTTATATTGAGTGATTGTGATATTTTAAATTGTTCAAATTTATATATTGTAATATTTTTATTCTAACAAACACATGCCTTCCAAATGTTTGTCCAAAATGATGCCTACATATACACTAAAAAGTTTATATACACAAATGTTAAAATAATATTCGCATGGCAATATTGGACTCAAATAATGCTTTTTACTTTTTTCACATTTAAAATAGTAAATTTTAGTGGAGAAAATCTTTTAGAATTGGTTCTTAAGTTTGTGGGGTCTACAAATATAATACTCATAACAATATTATTTCTAGCATTAAACTTTTTAATATTTTCACTATAGTCCTCAAAGATAGAAGTTTAAGGTTTAACTACTAGAGTGTCCCTTGAGGGACCCATTTATATTATTTTTAAGTCATGAACTATGCAACAAATCTTAAATTTTCTTTTTAATGAAAAATATTAGACCCTTTAAGTTGGATCATTATTTTTGTGAGAAACACACCTACACAAAGGTGATGATGTTTTTATATCTTGGAGCATAGTAATATGTAAGTTTTAGCAAGTAATGTAATTCTTTCATAAATATTTATTGATAGTGAGTAATATCTAAGATAATGAGTTTTTATTATCTTATATTTTCTTTTAGGATGAAGTTATTTGAATTTTGAATCATTTTCACTTTTACTAGTGAGGAGAAAAAAATAAGATGTTATACTTGATTCTAAGTTCTAAATATTTGAATTTTCACCTAATATAAATAAAGATCATACTTAAGATCCAAAAACACTAGCAAAAAGAAAACTAGGATTGTTAACCTTTAAAATAAAAGAAAAAAAAGAATCCTAATGAATGATTGACACAACCATAAAAAGGTTTTCTCTTTTTTAACTAAACCCCCTTCCTCCTTTAATGAAGTAAAGCCCTGCTTATGTCCTATCTTCTAAAGAAATCTATTAGTTGGATTGCAATACCAATAAGAAAAAACCAAGAAGTGATGGAGACTAGTGTCATTTTATTATGTCTAATAGCATCGATGCAATTTCAGAAGGATTCAGGGGCTCCTTTTAGGATAAGTTCTAAGGTTAATTTTCGACACCCACATTGCCACCCCAAACAATTAATGCTAAGGATGCTCTCCAAAATACAGTTGGCAAGGAAGATTTTTGTGACTTTTGTGGACGAATGTCTATATATTTATTTGTCAAAGGAGGAAATGAAAGCCATTAGAGAACAATGATAGAACATACTTATTATAAAGCTTTGGGGCCAATTAATCGGTTTCCATCATCTGTGCAGTCAGCTAAAAGTTCTTTGGAAACCCAAGGATGTGTTATGAACAGTTAATTTGGGGAATGTGTATGTCAATATCAAGTTTACTTGTTTGGAGGATTATTATATTACTTTATATAGTGGCCCCTGGGTTTATCTTGGGCCACTGCTTGGTGGTTTATGAATGGGCTCCAAATTCTTGTCCTCCAAAAGTGTCAATTAACTCTATTATAGTATAAGGGAGATTCTTTAAGATGTTGGTTGAGTATTATAATAATGATGTTCTTAATGGGATTGGTGATCTGATTTGTAGAATAGTGAAGTTAGATGCCTTGGTGCTTGTTGCTTAAAGGGGGTAAAGTTGCCTGTCTTTGTGTTCAGATTGATCTTAGTAAGCTTATCCTCTTCACGCTTTGGATGGATAGGATTATGCTCATGGATGAATATTAGAGTTTCCCTTATGTCTGTTTTAAGTGTGGGCAAATCAGTCACATTAAGGATAATTTATTTAGCATTGTCAACTATCTCTAGAATGGTAAGGCTGGTGATGGTAGTTGGTCTCTAAAGGGTCCCCTCGTGCATGTTCTGGATCCTCGATTTTGTATACGAGAATGTCAATATACAGTAAAGGCAAGTCGTCTTTAGAGCTTACTCTATTGAGTCCCTATAATCTATACACCTTTATACTTAGTTATAAGAATAATGTTGGCTACCCATTCTAGGTAATTTGCCACCTAAAGGAAGCTTGCACTCAATTGCATTTTGAATTCTTCCATAACTTTTAATAGGACACCATGTTTCATCCTTCTAAACTTTTGTTGTTCAAGCTTGCATCTAGTCTAAACAGTAACTCGTGATCCACTATATTATTGTTCAGATTTGACAAATCTTGGTATGACTAGGCCGATGAATCTATATATTGTTTAAGAAACAAAACCATGCTTTGCTTACTCTTTAGAGGAAGTCTTGTGCCAATTTTAACTTCTTGCAAATTTTCCACAATGCCTAATTAATTAGCACAACTAACATTTTTTTTTCTCTTTATGGACTATCTCTCTCCTTTTCTCAACTAGGTGTTGACAAATGTCACATGCTTGTATATGGTCTCCAATTGCCTGTTTCAACTTATGCCGATAAAAATGCTTGTTTAATCTCTAACAAGTGGTCTTGATGCTAGAAGGTCTCCCTAGGCCTAAATCATAGAACTACAATATTTCAAACTTTAGATAACTAGTGGACCTCAGGTATATCCTTCCTTTATATTGAGGTACTCTAATATGCAAAGTACAATCAAGATAGACTAGGGTGTACATATGAGCTCAATTATGAGTTCTTAAGTAACACTATCTTCTTCATAGCTTGGACTTTTGTGTACCACTAAGGAACCACAATAGTGAGAGCACAACAAGCACTATCAATCTAGTCAACAAGCTTTTCATAAATTAGCTGGTTCTTATAGACAAAACATCTGCAGCTTTGTTTTCACTTCCCTTCTTATAATGAATAGTGTAATACAACCCAGTAACTTAGTAACTTCTTTGATCTAAATGTAAGTATGAAGTTGCCACTACAACAGATATATAAAGCTTTCATAATTAGTTTTTATATCAAAAGAATTACCCTCTAGATAATATGTCCCCTTGCTTATAGCCATTAAAATGGCTAATAACTCCTTCTCAGAGATAAAAAGACACTGATGCCTACTACGAAGCTGTTTACTAAAATAGATTATGGGTTTGCGCTCTTGTATAAGTGTTGCTTTTATGCCCTTCGCATTGGCATCTATCTCTAGCACAAAGGACTTAGGGAAATCTGGCAATGTAAATACTGGTGCAGAAGTCATGGCTATCTTGAATAGTTGAAATGCCTAATTGGAGTTTATGGCCTAAAAAAATTGTCCCTTTTTAGTAGCTCTATCAATGGTTTCCTCAACTATCTATATCCTTAAATGAACTTTTTATAATACCTTGTTAACCCCAATATGCCTCTCTGCTCCTTCACTGAAGTTCGGGTAGGCCAATTGACCATAGCCTCAATGTTTCCATGATCAGTCACTACCCATTTTCTAAAATATAACATGGCTAAGGTTCTTAACTTGATGCTAACCAAAGGAGCACTTCGACCTTTTTGCATAGAGTTGTTGCTTCCTTAACAAATCTAGGGTCAACGTAAGATGCTGAACATGAGTCTCTAAGTCAAGGCTATAGATCAATAGACCATCAAAGAAAATCAAAATTAATTTCATCAAATATTTTTAAAGCATATGATTCATGAATGCTTCAAAAGTAGTTGGGCATTTATAAGCCCAAAATGCATTACTCTGAATTCATAATGGCCATGATGTGTCTTGAGAATTGTCTTATAAATATCTTTTTCCTTAACCCTTATTTGATGGTATCCAGCTCTCGAATCTAAATTGGAGAAAATGGTATCATCATTCAATTCATCAAGAAGATCATTAATGATAAGATTGGGAAATCTATCTTTAATAGTCAGGGAGTCCAATTGCCGATAATCCACACAAGAGCACTAGGTTCCGTCTTTTTCTTAACCAATAAGACAGGAGAAGCAGATGGAGTTTAAATGGGCTACATAATTGAAGAACTTAGTAGCTCCTGCACCAAAGCTCTCACTTTCATTCTTCTAATGGAGAGGGTATCTATAAGGACTTAAATGCACTAGTTGAGCCCTAAGTTTCCAAGTATTATTGTGATCATAAGATCGTTTGTGTGACAACTCCTTGGGTTCTTTAAAAACATCTTGGTAGTGATCCAACATAGTTTGCAATTGCCTTGGTAAAGTTGTGGGTTCAGTAGAAGCTTCTATGGCCAGGTTGTGAGCTTAAACTCCACTCTCCTTTTTCTTAAGAAAACTCTATAATTTACTCCTAGTCATTAATCTGAAAAATATAGCTTGAGTGAAGCTACAAATTCCACTGGCTTCCCTTCCTTTATAAATGCTAATTTCAACTTAGAAAAATCAAGTGTTATTGGCCCTTATTTCTTGAGCCAATCAACTCCTAACACTATATCATAAATTTCCAATCGTATGAATATCAAATCAGCAGTAAAAGTATGTTTATTCATCCTCCATTCATATTAACAACAGTTCTTTATAGTCTTCATATTTTTCGCATTAGACACACTTACTACTATTGGCCTAGCTGTCTTCATTACCAATACTTACTAATATCATCCACATTGGCATCTAAGAAGCTATGAGTGGCTTCTGTGTATACCAAAATTATCAAACTCTTCTTACTTGCATGTCCCCTTATCTATAGTGTCTTTTCTCCTGTATCTCTAGTAACGACATCAACCTCCAAAATGAATTTATTTCCATTCTGCAAATTTTCTAACAAAATTCCAATTGCCAAAAAAAATTTGAAATTCTTTTATTTTTAAAATCAACTTTCAAGATTTTCAAAATCAATTTAAAATTCCGAAACCTCAATGGTAAAAACCAAATGATTGAGGAAACCTTAATCAAGTGAGTAAATGGTCCGATTAGAATTTTGCTTTATTCTTTTTTTCCAAAATTTATTTTATAAATCCAATATTTCCAAAAAAAGGTTTTTCATAAATTTCCAAAAAGTCTAAAATCCCAAATTTTCGAAACTTTTCAAAAGTTCTTTAGAGCAAGAGACCCCATTAAAATTTTCCTAACCCTTTTTCAACAGCTCGAAGGAAGGGATCTTCATTAAGAAGCATATTGACAGTTTCCAAAGATTTCCAGGTGCAAACAGAACAGTAAAATGCATCTAATCCGCTTGTGATTCCACGATTAAAATCATCTCAAATTTGATTTAAACTTAGTCCCCAAGTAAGGACGTCGTTAAAAGCATCTCATAACTTTGGCACAATTCTCAGTTGGAGCATAGGACCTCTGGAAAAATTGTCTCTTCATTTTCTAAATCCCTAATCCAAAAACAATTGAAGAAAACCCAGGTGGGTGAGTAAATAATTAGAACTATCAAAGTAAAATATAATTCACATAATTTAACTCCAATAGTTGCTTCCAGTAATTCATCTTCATTGGAAGGAAAGTCCCTGACAGAATCTTTTCCTTAACCCAGAGGTTGGAAAGCATTAGATAAAATTTTCTCTAAATTTTGTATCGTCTCAAAGATTGGATAGTATAAGTCAAATTCTCAGTTTCGTTCCATTAAAACTAAATAAACACTACTGCATGCCCATGGTAGAAATCCTTAAAAACTACATGATATCAAGAAAGATGAGTAAATAAAATATTAGCATGAAGTTAATGTTAAAGATAAGTAGAGTCAATGTTAATGTCATAGTACTGTTCCTTGTGATAGGCGTCTAGGTTGTTCCTAACCTTTGCTAGACATAACCATACTCCTAAACCCAAAGAATCCTAATAATGCAGAATAAGTCCTGCCAATTTCGACAACAAGGCAGTTCTCTAAATCAGTGGTTAAGAAGTCCAACCACAACCTAAATGGTTGGTTGTGACTTTAGTACTGTAGGATTGATTCAAGACAATGAAATCTCGGATTGATTCAAGCATCACACAGTTTGAAAAAGTAGTGAAGCGAATCAAGTGGAGCACCTTAAGAGCAAAGTTTGACACAATCTTCAGTAATCCATCATAGTGACGTTGCAACAATTACTTACGGCTTTCCACACATCGTTCAAGTACAGGGCCTCAGAGAGCATTTTACCATGTCAGATCTCACCCTCTCCATCCAAGGGCAAGTCATGACAATAATTGTACACATTTACATCTGCTTTCTGAAAATTATATCGAATAAAAAGTAGTTATACTTACTTTCGAATGATGAAGTCAATTGAGAAAATATTAGAGCACAAAAATCTCTATTAGCAAAATCAAAATATGAGGGCTCAAGTTAGGGAAAGATAATTTTGGGGTTTATATATTAGTCAAAGTATGTTTTTCAATACTTTAAAACATAAATTATGAATCGTTACTAAACACAAATTAAAATATGTTAAATGTAAGTTCTCCAAATATCTTTACCGTTAACATGTGTTCTATTATCAAAAAGATGAATGATCTTATTATCTTATAAATCAAATGCATACAATCATCAACTAATGCAACCACAATATCTAGTATACAAAATAAATGCCAACTTCCTCATAGCTAGTATATATTTATGAGAAAGAGCTCTACTTGAAAGATTTGGTTTATCCATATACAAAGCCAAGTGAAGCGTATCATAACTTTGTTGTTGTACAAATGAAGCTCGTAGATAGTTTAAATTTTTGATTACCAAAACTATTTGATGCTAGAAAAATGAATAAAAGTTTATTTTGTTGTATTAGGCTTAAGGATGTGTCAACAAATGTATCTCAGCATAAATAAGAGATATGACATATAAATTATCCACAATGAAACTATTTTCTTCTTAAAAAGAATCTTCTTTAACCATATATAAATTTAATCACCATAAAATTTAATAGTAATAATTTTTTTGTCAACAATCAACACTAATTGGTATAAAAAAAAAAGGTACATAGTACCGATATATACACAAAGAGTATATATATATTAATTGGTCAAATCAATCGAATCTCTTTTAAATAACATTTTTAGTAGCAATATATATATCCACCACTACATTCACTAGACACCTATTCTCTATATATACATGTCATAAGAAAAGCATTCCCCATGTCTCCCTAATATTCCTTTGATAATCAAGTTGGCTTTCTGAATTTTGTTATTTATTTTGGTTGACTGTAACTCTGTATTTTTCTTGTCATTGCTCTATCTTTATCATTTTGTTTCCAATACGTTTTATTTTATTTCTTTGCCTTTTCTCTTTTTGTTTATGGGTACAGAGGTAAGAAGTCGAGGCAAGGGATATATAATTAAAGTATATTGTGTTTTGTAACAAAGTAATAAACAGTCTATAATAACAATCTTTAATTTGCGATCGAAATAGTTAATGTTCTTGTATTGAAAAAGTGAAATACAGGTTGGCAGTTGACAAATATGGGGATAGAAGGTGAAGCAAGGAATATTAGTATTCCATGCAACATAGTAAAAGGATTGTTGGGGTTTTGATCCCCACGCGCTGCGGATGCCAAGATCCAATTATAAACATGAACATAAACAATCATGAGAATAAGAAAACTACCAAGATGAAATAATACGTAAATAGAGATATTTACGTCAGTTAGTAAATTCGTGCCTACGTCTATAAAGAGAGAAACTTCTATTATCCTGTGATAAATTACATTGTACACACGGGAAGCTTGTGTTTAATACCCAAACCTAGATGCCATATACACCCATCTCAAAACCCAGTAGACTGAGACATCGGAAGAGGCATCACAAAGTCTTACTGCACTTTCTATCTCTCCTTCCTTTCTCTCGACATCTCTGTCTCTCCCCACCTTCTCTACACAAAACTATCACTGTATATAGAAAGACAAATATATGGCAATAATGATATGAACTCCGATTATTTGTAAACGGAACCCAACACCAATGTTGGTATAGGATCGTTCTAACAAAGGTTAAGGGATTTTGGAGTTCTGACCCAATGATTATAAACAACCAAGAACCAGAACTATAAGATTCAGACGCCACTCCCAACAACAAAACGTTGAAGAAGATAAGTCTATTGAACCAACACACTCAAGTATGAAAGTTCAGAATTAGTTCTCAAAGAACCAGAGAAAATAGCTCATACATTCATCATATCTCGTCCTCCCTTGCAGCCACCCTTTTTATATGCTAACTGCCCTAAAACCCTAGCTAATAAGATGGGTTTATTAAGGAAATTCGTCCAATCTGCCAGCCAGCCCTTTTTATATGCTGATAAGATGGGCTTATTAAGGAAATTCGTCCAATCTGCCAGCCACCTCTTCTTATATGTTAATAAGATGGGCTTATTAAGGAATTTCATCCAACCCACTAAATAATAATAAAAACCCATGAAAATAACTCATTTAAATGCCCAAACATGGGCTCCTAAATCCAACTTCCTTCCCAAGGTCATGGTTCTCGAATTCCTCCACAGATGACACATTTGCAAGCCTTGGCGAAGCCTCCATCATCCTTAACTCGTACCTGGCAATTTCCTGATAGTAAATGTCGCACAACAAGTTGTTGAGAGTTTCCTTTATTTTCTTTGACCTTGCCCTTGTCATTGGTCCTCCAAGGTTTTGCAAAGCATCAACTCCCTTGCTGTTTTGAGCTGGTACAATATGGCTTCCATCAAATAATATGGTCAGTATGCACATCCATACAACAATAATGTCTAGGCACGTCCTCTGAGGCAACAATAATGTCATACATCTATGTTTCAAACATTTCAATATTGTCTTACCCCATCCATTTTGGCACATTTATTACCCACATACAACACATTATCTACCACACACTCTAACACAATGGTCAATATTGTTTAGATAGAATATTATCCCTCTCCAGACAATGTTATTACAAAATTTCAACATTAACTTTCACATACCAGCTACACATCCTAAATAGTCATGTTTTGTTTAAAATATTCGGCCAAAAACCTACGCAGTCGCAACAAACTAATCACATTATTAGCTTCAGAGATGGACCTCAAAACATCATCCGCCTTCCCTCAAACCATTGTCTACCCTTGAAAGCACCCTGTGCACCATGCTTTCATCTATCCTTTGAGATTCTAGGAATAAACGCCTTCCTAACCAAATCATAACAATTGATACTTTTATCCTTACAAGACTTCAGTGCCTTGCGTGATTTGCATAGCTCTCTACCTATCTCCTATGGAAACTACCTTGCTAAATGATGTTATATTTTTCATTTTACACAACTTTAGGATACATCTTGCCACTTAAATTGTATTGCTCCCCCGTAACATAGAGTCACTAATAAAACTACAAGCAAATATAAAATTACAAAAGTATCTATACAATTAGACTATGAGGACATTTCTACCTACAATCAACAAGAGAATTTTTTATCATCGTCATTTCACACCAAAGACGATCTCCCTGCCTATAGCTTTCTGACTTCATATCTACATCTGTTAACTTCAGATCTGTGGTCAATTTTTTGTTTTTCACATTTACCTTCATCTTAAGACATATTTTCCTTCCAATACATGAATCCACCCCTTGTTAAGTAGGATATCATTTCCATTCACAATGTACATCAGAAAACAATTGAATTTCTTTCAGTCTTGAGCTGAACACTATTTACTAGAAGTCATGTATAGGCTCTGATATCACTTTTTGAGGTTTAGAAGTCCACACACTCCAATTATTAGCAGATACATACACAATAATGGAAATATAAAAATAACCAAGATGAAATAGTATGTACACAAAGTGATTTACATTGTTTGACAAATTTCCATGAAGAGAGAAACATCTAGTAGATACTATAAGAAATTACACAATACTTTAAAGTCTAATGTATAATACCCAAACCCAAATCCCATGTATGCTCATCTCACAGTCCAATAGATTGAAATAGTATAAGAGGCATCATTAAAGCTTTGTGCACCCAAGCCTTCTACTTCACCTCTCTTTTTCTCAAATGCTTTATATAGAGAGGCAAATACATGGTATAAATAATTGTTGGTGTGTATACCCATACTGCAATAGTGGCTATGCACATTCTCTCAGGAGTAATAATGTTAGACATTTATAGTTCACTCAATTCAGTATTATCCTACCCCATATTCATTTTAGTGTATTTATCATCCACATACTCCAACACAATGTCTACTAAACACTAACACAATAATAAATATAATTTGGATACATAGCAACGACTGCATTCTGCTCAACAACTTCTGGATGTCACTTTAACCAGTGTTTATTCCACCCTCCCCATCAAGCTTTTAGGAATTGGCTACTAGCAATTCTAGGAGAAAATGTCTCTTACGACATACACTCTCTTCATTCTAAGTTACGTACATGTAAAAATTATGAGCCTTAGTTCAATTTATATTATTTTTCTGTTTTACGATCCAATTTGTGTTGTAGGAGTTGTAACCTTTTATATGCATGAAAATAACAAGACCCTAACTTCATAATAGTGCAGTAACGGAATTTATATATCTCAAAAAGAAAAAAAGATATTATTGATGTAGAAAACCCCAAAAAAGATGTGGCTTAGGGACCCAACACACACAGAGAATCAAAAAACAACAAGAAAAGCTAATTTATACTTTAATAATACAAACTCTAGACCCAACATTCAAAGGAACATGAATGTAGGGTATTTAAGAAGGAAATAGATGTCACACTCTAGAAAAGAAAGGAATTGAGAGTGATAAGTCAATTTGAACACTACAAGAAGAAGTACCTCTTGATAAATTCTTTAGTTATCAAAAGAATCGAGGAAGAAAAACCCTTACTTTCTATTTAACTTAAAATTGTCTGATGTTCCAGAGCTTATAAGAAGTGCCTATTCATAGGCTAAGATAGCAATCCTAAAGAGGTACAAATTCTTACTTAAGAAAAATCCTTATTTAGGAGGAATTTTTATATAGGGACAAATTCTTACACAGACGTTAAACTTTTAATTAAGAGTGAATGCTATTATTTAGTCTTAACTCATTAGATACTCCAATCATATTAATAAGGTTTGGACTCTCTTTCAATCTTGAATTTGCACCATTTGAAACTTAGTTGGCTTGAACGTCCTCAATTAGTCCATTTAATGTTTCTTTCATCCTTTAGGATTTAGCTCATGTTATTGGGCCTTCTGGAATGTGCAATTGACCTTTTTCATCCTTTGAGGCCTTCCACCCATCATCTTTAAGGTTCTCATCATGCCCCTCTCTTGGAAAGGATTCATCCTCAAATCATCACCTTGATTATTTATTTTGGATGATGTAGGGAAAGATCTCAATGAATTTGATCCATTTGACATGTCTTTTGTTCAACTTTCCTTATCCCTTCAAGTGCTTCAAGGATTCATGGTTAGTATGGATGACAAACTCCTTGGGCCCATGGTAATGTTGGCATGTCTCCAAAGTATTGATTTTGTTGATCGCTTAACAGTCAACACACATCCTCTAAATTCCATTTTTCTTAGGTACAAGTAGGATAGGAACAACACAAGGAATCATACTTTCCCTTACATAACCTTTTGAAATAAATTCCTCAACTTGCCTTCAAAACTCCTTTGTCTCATTGGAATTACTCCTAGTTGCTAACCGGTTAGGGATGGATGCACTAGGGATGAAATATATTTAATGCCTAATTCCTCTTTTAGGTGGCAATCCACTTAGGACATCATCAAGGAATACATCTTCAAATTCCTGCAATAAAGCAACAATACTAGATCAAGACGGTTCAAACTTGTTATTGTTAAAATAAGCCTCTTTGTACAAAAGTATGATTATAGGTTGTTTGACATAAAATGCTCTTTTGACATCACATTCTTTTGCATATAAACTTTTTGTTTTCTTCTCTATCTCTTATGTCCTCACATTTTTTCTTCTCTTTTATCTTTTTTCAATCTATCTTTTTTGTTCACTCTCACTTTTAATTCTTGATTGATCCTCATAAACTTGTTAAGGTGATAATGGTACAAGCGTGATGGTTTTTTCATTCATTACAAAAGAATAACAATTCTTGAAGCTATCATGCATAACTCGCCTGTCAAATTGCCATGACCTTCTTAATAGAATATGGCCTGCATGCATAGGTATAACATCACATAAAACTTCATCACAGTACCTTCCGATAGAAAATGACATGAGCACTTGCTCATTTACCTTGACTTCACCACTTTTATTCAACCATTAAAGCTTATATGGCCTAGGATGCTTCATAATAGGTAAATCTAACTTCTCAACTGTGGTTGTACTAATAACATTAGTGCAACTCTCACCATCAATAATCCTACTACATACCTTATCTTTAATGAGACACCTTGTTTGAAAGATGTTACCTCGTTGCACCTCATTTTCTTCCTTTACTTGCACATTCAATGCTTATCTTGTAAAAGGAGCTACTCTATTAATTGGATATTCCTCTGCATCACTTTTACCCTCTAATGATGACACAGAATTAAGATCTGATTACTTGGAGTTTCAACATCACCGTTACCTCTCAAGATCATTGCACACTTATTTAGACATTGAGATGCAATGTGACCCTTGCCCAAATACTTAAAAAATTTAACATCTCTATTTCTACTTGGTTGGGGGTTAAAATTACTTACCTTCTTACTAAAACCACATTCTTGTGCTTAAAGAGCTTGGCTTTTGACTTATAATCAGCCGTTTTGTCCCTTTTACTCCAATTTGGCTTCTAAGATGAGGTAGAACTTGAGTTTTGTTGAAACCACGTGGAATCCTTTCATTTAAGTTGCATTTCGATTTTTATTGCCATGTGCACCATGACATTTAATTCCACATAGTGTTACAATTCAACCATGTTAGCTATGCCTTTATTTAGCCTTTATAGAAATTGAGTCATAGTTGCCTCTCTATCTTCTTCTACATTTGCCCTAATCATGGTAATCTTCATCTTTTTATGGTAGTCCTCTACACTTTTGGTGACCTGAGTAAGCCCTTGCAACTTTTTGTACAACTCCCTGTAATAGTGATTAAGGACAAACCTACTCCTCATGATAGCCTTCATCTCCTCCTATGTATCAATAGGCTGTTTACGATCCCTTCTCTTAGTCAAAATAAGTTGATCCCACCAAATAATAGCATAAGTAAATTCAATAGCAGCAAGCTTTACCTTTTTCTCCTTGGAATAGTTCTGGCAATCAAAAACCAATTCAACCTTCTTCTCCCATTCAAGGTACACTTTAGGATCATTCTTACTGTAGAATAGAGGATTGTCATTTTAATACTGCCTAAATCATGGTCATAGGTGCCTTGCCTCTCAAATTCTCTCTAATCCTTTCTATTGTTAGTAGTTCTAACCATAATAGTTCGATCATCAAATTCATCATCTTCATGGTCATAAACACATCTTAATTACCTTATTGCATTAGGAGCCTCATATTCTCATGCCTCCTCTGCAACTTTGCTATTGTATTAGCTTGCTTCTCCATCCTCTCCCTTGTATCATCAAATCTAGTATTTATGCACTTAAATTATCGTTGCATAGCTTTGATCATGAAGGACACATCACCAACTCCTTCCTGAACTGCACCTTTGTCTTTAGATGTAAAGGTTGGTGGGATTTTTAGTTGTCAAGCAAAGTTAAATCTGAGATATTTAATGCTGTAAAAATAAAGTAAGGAGTGTAACTTCTTGATAGTGTTAATACATTAATTTATACAATTACTAATCATTAATCTTCTTTTAGGTATTAAAGCCTCAAACCTAAAAGAAAAATCCTATCATGCTGTAGTTATTAATTACTCTAGTTACACTTATGGAGAGTTAGCCAATGAGGTGATAGTTGAAGGGGTTAAACTCTGTAATGAAATAAAACTGCATAGGCAATTACAAAATGAGAAAATTCAAGGCAAAAAAACCTTTAGAAACTTTTGTGAACAAATGAGTTATCCACTTATGAGATATCCTTAAAAATTAAAAAAAAAAGGTTATAAACCAATACCTCAAGAGAAATCCTTTTATGAAAGGGAAAAATTAAAAGAAAAGAAAAAGTTTACTCTATAAAAAGGGAAAAATAAGACAATTGTCTATTATAAATGTGAAAATATAAGGTATTATTCTAATAAATTTAAAATGAAATTAAAAAATTTAAGAGTTATTTGTATATGAAGACCTTAAGAGATCATTAATGCATATCTTTTTATCAGAAGATAAATCTAGAGAATTAGACTTAGAGGTAGATCTTCTTGAGGAAGAAACCACCTTTAAAGATGAGTCTGGTAGTAGTTACAAAGGTCAGTGTAACTATTATCAAGGTTTATGCAAAAGCAATGAATTATTGGTCCATACGAAAGAAGATAATCTAATATTAGATCTTACTGATAAGATTATAGATCCAAAAGAAAACAGAAAATAGCTGGAGAAATATCTACATCTATCTCAAAACAAGGCTAAGGCTAAAGAAATAAAAGAAGATTATAGTTTAAAAACTATCAGTCAAAGAATTAGAAATGACCATTTAGTTCAAAATCTTAAAAAACAACAATATAACCTTTTATTAGAGAGCTTAAAGCATAAATTAATTACTTAAAATCTAAGATAATAACATTAAAAGAAAGGTTATCAATACTAGAATCAATAACTGAAATGGAAGAAGATCCTTCTGATATTCTAGATACTTTTTTAGAAGAAGAATTAAGTATTCTTCAATAGGTTAATTTAATTAATAGGGTTATTATCCATAAATGGCATACTCAGATTACTATATTAGTGAATAAGGAGTATATATTTTCTACTATAATCTTAATTGATTTAGGTGCTGATATGAATTGTATTAATGATGAGATACTTCCTTCAAAATACTTTTAAAAAACAACAAAAGTGTTAACACTGCTAATAAAAGCAAGCTTGTTATTAAGTATAAATTATCTCAAACTGCTATATTCAACGAAGGAATTTGCATTGAAATTTCATTCATATAGCTTGAAAACCTATCCCAAGATGTTATTATGGCAAATCCTTTCTCTCATATGCTACATCTTATTAGAGAAATTAATAATAAAGAGATTTTTTTTTTTAGAAATAAATGGAAAGTATATTAGTTTTAAATTTTTATCTACACCATAATATAGGGAGATAGATTTGCTTGAAAAAAAAAAAAAAGAAGAAAAAACATATTTATTTAATATGTTTAAAGTGAAGTAAAAAATAAGCATTTACAAGAAAAAAATTCATATTCTTGTTATTGAAGTCAAGATACAAGAAATACAAAGAAAGTTAGAAACAATAGTCTATGTAGAGATTCCTACAACCTTTTGAAATAGGAAAAAGCAAGTGGTGGAATTATCATCTGAAGTGACTTTTAATGAAAGTGAAATTCCTATTAAGGCTTGGCCTATAGCTATGGCACCAAGGCATTTAATGTAATTAAAATTCTTTCCTTTATCACTACCCCACTTAAAACCCTTTAAAACCCTTGTTCTTTTTAATAACCTTAGTTAGTGGAGTAGCAATGGTACTAAAGTCCCTAACAAAGTATCTATAGAAACTAGCTTGACCATGAAAGTTACATATATCATTAACTGACTTAGGTGTAGGCCAATCAAAAATTGCCTTAACTTTTTTCTCATCAACCTTAATACCTCTAGCACTCATAACATAGCCAAGAAATATGATCTAGTTAATATAAAATGAACATTTCTTGAAGTTAGCATAAAATTTCTTATAATGTAAAACAATTAAAACATAATGTCAATGATCAATAAGCTCTTTTAAGTTTTTGCTATATACCAAAATATCATCAAAATACCCAATCATAAATTTTTGAATGAATATATGCAAAATATAATTCATCAATTGCATAAAAGTACTTGATGCATTTATGAGATCAAATGGCATAACAAGCCATTTGTATAAGCCATATGCACCATGTCTTCTAATTCCATATAGTGTTTCAACTTAGCCATATTGGCTATGTCTTTATTTAATCCATGCAAAAATTGAGCCATGGTTACCTTTCTATATACTTTTACATTTGCTCGAATCATGACAATCTCCATCTCCTTATGGTAATCCACCACACTTTTGGTGCCCTGAGTGAGAGCCCTTACAGCTTTTGGTACAAATCCTTATAATAGTGATTAGGGACAAACTTCCTCCTCTTGATAGCCATTATCTCCTCTTATGTATCAATAGGCCTCCCACGATTCCTTTTACAAGTCAAAACAAGTTGATTATACCAAATAGTAGCATAATCAATAAATTCAATGGCACCAAGCTTTACCTTTTCCTCTTCAAAGTAGTTGTGGTAGTCAAAAACCAATTCAACCTTCTTCTCCCCATTCTAGGTACACATTAGGATCATTCTTACCTTGGAATAGAGGAATTGTCATTTTTATATGCCTAAATCACAGTCATAAGTATCTCGCCTCCCAAAATCTCTCTGATCCTTTTTATTATTGGCAATTCTAACCATAGTAGCTTAGTTGTCAAATTCATCATCTTTATGGTTGTAGGCTTGTCTCACTTGCCTTCTTGCATTAGGAGCCTTATAGTCCCTATGCCTCCTTTGCAACTCTGCTATTGTATTAGCTTGCTCCTTCATCATCTCCCTTATATCATCAAATCTAGTATTCATGCAGTCAAATTGTTGTTGCATAGCTTTGATCATAAAGGACACATCACTAACTCGCTCATAAGCTACATCTTTGTCATTAGAAGTCATAAGATACCTCACAAAACACTCCCTTACATGTTTCCCTTAAAAAAGGGTGTCACACTCCCCTATGTTTTACACTTTTTATGACTTTTTCTTAATATGAACTTGTACTTTTGCCTTTTGCCACTCAAATTTCCCCTTTTAACTTTTTCAAGAACTAAACAAGCTAAATCAAAAGGATTGGTTTTGAATAGAATCAAGTAAATGAGGTATAATTGAACTAATTAGAGAATAAGGGGTCAAAAAAAAAAAAGAAAAAGGACATTAAGGCAAACGAATTTAGTGAACTAGACTCACATAAAATAAGATAGGGAGTTAAACCTAGATGGCAAACTTAGATGACATCACAAGAAAATCAATGGTAGAATTAGAGTTGAGTAAGAAAACTATATCCTTATTGTGTCTAATTTGACCAAATCGTTTAACTTCTATCAATAACTTGAATTTGATATTTTTTTCCCTTTTTGCTAAACATAAAAAAATAGTAAAATACTTAGAGACAATAAATGGAATTGAAAATAGGACATTTTGATAGTTATGCACTTAAACAAATAAGCAAAGTAAGGAAGATTGCAAACAGACAGATTAATGCATTTTAATGGTAATGCACTTAATAGACAAGTTAAATAGAAATAAATAAATCACAAGGTAACAAATTAAAGAATTAATTAATCTAAACAAATTTAGAATTGGACTATAATACTAATTGATGTAATCCCTAAAAGATTGTGACTTAGGGACCTAATGCACACAAGGAATCAAACAATATCTAGGAAAGCTATGTCAACCTTTAATCACACAAACCTTGGACCCAATATTCAAGGAAACATGAACCTAGGGTATTAAGAAGAATATGGATGTCACACTCCAAAAAAGAAGGGAATTTGGAGTGATAAGTTGGGTTAAATGCCACAAAAAGAGTTACTTCTTGATAAGTTATTGAAAGAACCAAAGGAAAAAACTCACTTTTTATTTCTCTCAAATTGTTTTCTTTTAGAACTTATAAGGAGGTGTCTATTTATAAGCTAAGATAGAAACCCTAAAAAGAAATAAATTCTTATTTAGGATAAATCCTTATTTAGGACAAACTCACCATTTGTAGCTTAGTTGGCCCAAATGTCTTCATTTAGCCCATTTAGTACTTCTTTCATCTTTTTGGCTCTAGCTTACATTATTGGATCTTTTAGAATGTGCAATGGATCTCTTGCATCCTTTGAAACCTTTCACACATCATCTCTAAGCTTCTCATCATTAGAATTATCTAAACATGGTAGCATAGCATCCATGAATTGTTCTTACACGCTTATGGCTTTAAGAAAGCCAATTAAGGTCACTCAATTATAAGATGGGTAATTAATTAACCCATATGATCATTGGCTTCATGAAAAGTCATAAGAGAAGGGAAAAACAAGCATAGTAACCAAATGCAAGAATTATTCTTTTATGCCATGGCATGTCTTGGCTTTAAAGAAAGTCATAAAGGCAAATATTGTTGTTCTTTAAATAAATTAATTCAAGCATTGCACTTGGGTATATGTATATCCAAGTGACAACAAGGCCACCGAAGGCCAAATTGGCCCTGTTGTTAAGCCATTCTTTTGTCAAAGTAGCCATTATGTTTGGAAGATGCTAGCAATATAGGCTAGTTAACTACACAATAGACTTTTATACTTGCTTTGAACATGTTAGGTGTCCACATGCTGGCGATAACTTGGTGCCACTTAATTGGTGACACATGTTATGAACATACATTCATGATATCAAAAAACGCTCTAATGTTCAAATTCAAGGCTAAATAAACCCCAAGTCCAATGTAATTGAAATTCTAATATTATAAATTGTTTAGAATTTATGCACCTAATTTGATTAGGAGATTGAATTAAAAGAGTTTTAATTCAATTATAATTTAGAAAATTAATTTTTAAATTATAACTAATGTTTGACTAAGACTAAAGCATCCTTATTAGATTAAGGAATTAAATTTAAGTAGATTTGTTGTTTGATTAAAAAATTATTTTCTACCATAATTAAGACTTTTATTTGAAATTGTAAGTCTAATTGGACAAAGAAATCTAAGTGAATTAGAAAACCTATTTAGAATAGAAATTCTAACCTAATAATGAGTCCTAATTTCATTATCACATCAATTTGTGATAGGACTATTTATTGAAGGATTGAAACCTAATTTGATTAGGTAAACATGGGTAAAACATTGACCATGTTAATGTCAAATTTGACTGATTATAACTTTTGAACTATAAAGAGTTACAGGGTCTATTAGATGCCAACAGAAAGCTCTTTTTAAGCTCTTCTAAGATATCTAGATTATATTGCCATTTGAAAATCCATGGATTGAGAATTCATATAAAAATATTTGGAATCTTTTTAGGCTATATATAGTTTGGTCAATATATCTTTCAATGAGAAAATTGTTTTCTAATCAATTTAGATATTCTATGTGGAATAAAACTCCTAATTGAGATCTTATTATGAATTGATAAGTTCAAATTAATTTAATCTAGTATCTTTAATTGTTGGAAATATTATTTAAATTATATGTAAATCAATAACTAGAATTGAAGATACATTTACCTTTTGTGCACATAATATAATTATGATAGCATGAAGAATGGTTATGGACTCATAGAACAATATGATTGTGTTTATTAATGGTCAAATGGATGTAATTTTTGAGTATAGTAAGTGTGTTCCCTACCTTTCTCTTATTCTTTTGTTGTAAAATCTCATCTTATCTAAACTCCCCTTAAGTGTAACTCAAAATTTCTCATTAAATATGTAATGATTATATAATTAGAGAATTTAGGATTTAGATAGAATATATATTTGCAACCATGGGCATTGAGGAGAAGGCACCAAGAAGAGATTGCAAGCAAAAGGACTTCGGAAGACTATGTTGCAATACCTTAGGATTCAACCATCTAACTTCCTTCCATGGCTCAAGGAAGTTAGCTTAATAGAGTCCATAATCATGCACATTATAATGGCATGCTAGGATTGTATGTTATATATGTGATATATATTACAATTGTGCTGCCAATGTATGAAATTGACTATAATTAACAAAATTCCTCAATTTAAAAATATTAAGTACATGGTGAGCTGCCTTTTATAATTATAATATCAAACTAGAGTTTTGTTTAAGGAAGGTTTGTTGAGTTACTTTTAGACCTCCTTAACCCAAATATGTTTAATACTATAATTGATGGGCCCTAATTAATTAAATTTGGGTGATTCCTATGTTTTACCTTATGACCACGTAAATTTAGAGGTAATGGTTAGACAAAACATATAAGATATGTTTAGACAAGGAGTTATCACCTAACTAATCTGGAAATCATATGTGATGTGATTGATAAGTTATCTTCTTAATTTATTTTATTTGATTTTTTGGGTTACCTTAAGGTCAAACATTTTGAATGGGATTCCAACCCACTAGAAAATCTTAAAGTAAGATGTTTTAAGTCAATGGAGAGGGCTATTGATTTGAGTAAAATAATGGGAATAACCAAAATGATTAAAGACCTAATTTATTTTGGTATGCATTTATGAAACTTATACTTTCTCTTTCTATGATTTTATTTCTAGAATAAAAGGAGTAATAACTTATCCCTTATTAGTGCATTGGATGCTAAAAAGATTACTAGACTAAATTTCTTGGATTAGTATATTAAATTGGGAATTGTTCTCAAATAAGACAAAGCAAGTTTTTCCTATTGTCCTTCATAATCTTATATTGTTTGATCCTACAAAGGATAGTGCTAATAGAGCTTAAGAGACTTATTAATATCGAAAGATGATAATTATCTAGTAGCATATATGATGCTAGTTGGTAAGTCTCTTGAAATTTAATGGCAACATAGATTACAAATAACAATACCATTATTGCACATTTCAAAGAGTTAAATGTTACACATGGTAAGACTAAAAGCTATGAGAATCCAAAAGGAATTATTTCTTTATGAGATGACAAAAGGATCTCTAATGAATAGTAAATATTTTGAAGATAATTGGTTAATTTAAGAAATTAAGCCAATTAAGTTTTGTTATAGATCAAGACTTACTTAACTTGGTCTCATAGTCTCTACTTTAGAGTTATTCTTAGTTTAAGGTGAACTTCAATATGATGGATGCATTCATTAATCAAGCTATTAAATATACTCATGACTACATAAGGATACCTTATGGAAGGTTATCACATATTCTTCTTATGGATTCATTCCAAAAGGAAAGAGAAGAAGTTGAACAATAGGCTCATTGAAAATTCAATTTAGTTTAAAGGTATTAAAGGACAAGAACAATGACATGTGATGTTTGAAAAGAAATTGCAAGGCATGCTTGTCATTCTAAAACAGATGAGACTTAGAGACAAGTTTCCATTTAGGAATCTATAAGAGGTAAACCTTTAAAGAAATCCTTGTCCTCAATGGTATATGACAAGAAACCTAATCATGATAATCATATCATTACCCTTTATATGACACTTTTGATTAAGGCATATCAAAGGAATAAGAATCACCAAGTTACATAAAGATGTTTACTTGAGTTTATAGAATTATGAATCATATATAACATGTAAATCCTTTTCATTTGATACGATGACAAAATCACCCTTTATAAGAAAGGGCAAATGTGTCAATAAATCCTTTAAACTAATTCATTGAGATGTATATGGTTCATAACAATTCATGATGAAGGAGGTTTCTCATATTTCAACAATTGGTCATATTAAATAAGGTTATATATGTATTTGGCAAAATACAGATCTAAATCCATTGAAAGATTTAAAGAATTCAAAATTGAAATTGAGAAACAAACCTGTAAGAGTATTATTTTAGTTGGATGAAGATAGAAAACTTAATAAAGTTTGATGATTATCTTAGAGAGAATGAGAGTGATGCAGCCTGCATCACCATGTCTCTCACTAACAAGCCCTAATTGGCAAGGTCCACAACGTTTGCTCAGCCAAGACGATTAGCTTGCATTCAAGCTCATCAATCTTCTCAACAAGTCTATAACCAAAAAGATTATTATCATTGACTTTCCATAACCAACAAGATTATTATCATTGACTTTGTCATTTTTTGAACATTGAAAATTTTTTGTTTTGATAATCTTTCTTTATTAACTCCTAGTTCCTAGGCTTGATTTAAATTATGGGAAACATTGAAAATATTCTATTTTGATAAACTTTCTTTATTAGCTCCTAGTTTCAGACTTGATTTGAGACTTTTCATTGTCTTATGTTTTCCTTTAAAAGGAAATCAATATTATGTAGAAAACAAACTTGATTGGATGAATAAATGATGGAAGCCATACTGTACCAGCTCAAAACCGCAAGAGAGTTGATGCTTTGCAAAACCTTGGAGGACCAATGACAAGGGCAAGG
>JAHOYR010000009.1:3662353-3680109 GCA_023213295.1 Bruguiera hainesii
CATCCTTTGAAACCTTCCACCCTTCATCTCTACGATTCTCATCATGAAGATAGGAGAAACCATGATGAGTGTGCTCGTGGATACTAGGGCATCCAATCTCTTCATTTCAAAAGAAGCTGCCAAGAAACTTAACCTTGGGGTTGAGAAAGGAGCCAGGTGGCTTAAGACTGTCAACTCTCAGGAAGTCCCTGCCGTTGGGGTTGCTAGGGACGTGGAGCTACAGATTGGATAATAGAGAAGCCAGGAGACCCTTGAGGTAATACCTCTTGATGATTATGACTTTGTCATTGTGTTGAAATTTCTGGTCAGGATCCGTGCAGTTATTTTGCCCTTTGCCGAGTGTCTTTGTGTGCTGGACAAACAATGCCAGTGTGTCATTCCACATAAGTCAGACCATGATCGAAAGATGATATCAGCAATGCAACTCACCAAGGGAGCAAAGAAGGGTGAGGTGACCATCCTAGCAACCTTGAAATTTGAGGACAACAAGAGCAAAGGGAGTGAAGTCCCAACATAAGTGAGCCAAGTTCTCGATTCGTTCAAGGATATGATGCCTCCTGAGTTGCCTAAGAAGCTTCCACCTCGTAGAGAAGTGGATCATCAGATCAAGCTAGTGCCTGACGCTCGACTGCCCGCCATGGGGCCATATCACATGGCACCCCCTAAATTGGAAGAATTGAGGAAACAGCTGAAGGAACTGCTTAATGTAGGGTATATTTAGCCATCTAAGGCTCTGTTTGGTGCGCCTATCCTATTCCAAAAGAAGCATGACAGGTCACTCCAGATGTGCATAGATTACCAAGCATTGAACAAATTAACCATCAAGAACAAGTACCCAATCCCACTCATTGCTGATCTCTTCGATCAGCTTGGAGGAGCACATTGGCTCACCAAGCTTGATCTTCGGACAGGTTACTATCAAGTTCAAATTGCCGAAGGGGATAAGCCGAAGACAGCATGTATGACGAGTTATGGTTCATATAAGTTCCTCGTCATGCCATTCAGCCTAACCAATGCTTTGGCCACATTCTACACTCTTATGAACAAGGTATTGCACCCATTCCTAGATCAGTTTGTAGTAGTTTACCTTGACGATATTATGGTGTACAGCTGGATGCTCGAGGAGCAAATTGAGCACCTTAGACAAGTTTTACAAGTCTTGGACAAGAATGACTTATATGTCAATCGCGAGAAATGTGCTTTTGCCCAAAAGGAAGTGCCATTTTTGGGGCACATTGTCGGGAGAGGACAAGTACATATGGAGGCAGCAAAGATCTGAGCCATCGTTGAATGGGAGCCATTGATGAAAGTGACAGAGTTGAGATCATTCCTTGGACTCACCAACTACTATCGGTGTTTCATTCAGAACTACTCAAACATCACCGTGCCACTCATGGACATACTGAAGAAGGAGAAACTGTAGGAATGGACGGATCAAAGCCAGAAGGTGTTTGATTGGTTGAAGCAAGCCATGACTGAGGAGCTAGTGCTAGTGTTGCCCAATCACACCAAGCCTTTTGAGTGAGAGACTGATGCATCAGATTTTGCTATTGATGGTGTTCTTATGCAGGAAGGACATCCAGTGGCATATGAGTCATATGAGTTGAACAATATTGAGTGACAGTATACTGTTCAAGAGAAGGAGATGACTACAGTGATCCATTGCCTATGGACTTGGAGGCATTATCTCTTGGGGTCTAAGTTCACTGTAAAGATAGACAACGTGGCCATGAGTTATTTTCAGACCTAGAGGAAGCTGAGTCCAAAGCAAGCTCGGTGACAAGATTTTCTACCACTATGTGATGGAGTACAAGCTAGGGAAGGCTAACTCCGTAGCTGATGCTCTTAGCCAGAAGATGGGGTTGGCAAACACAATGAGTTGACCTAGCTGTCCATGGATTAACTGCATCAAGGAGGGGCTCAAACATGATCAGAAGGCTTAAGCCCTCATTGGATATGCGTAAGAAGGCAAGACCCATCAGTTTTGATGCTAGGATGGTCTTTCATACACAAAAGGGTGATGTGCCACTCCATGGGAAGTTAAGGAAAGAAGTGTTGCATGAGTGCCATGATTCGAAGTGGGCGGGTCATCCAGGGATCCACTGCACCTTGACCCTTGTCAAAGATCAATACTGCTGGCCCCAAATGTGGGATGATGTTGAAGCCTATGTAAAGACCTGTCTTGTTTTCCAACAAGACAAAGTTGAACAATGTTCATCACCAAGACTGCTAAACCCACTTCCTTTCCTAACTCATCCATGGAACTCGTCCATGGGAAAGTGTTTCCATGGACTTCATAGTAAACCTACCTAAGTCCGAAGGATGTTGGACTCTTATGGTCGTGGTGGATAGATTATCCAAGTATGGAACATTTGTGGAACATTTGTGCTAGCAACAAAGGATTGCCTCGCTGAGGAAGCTGCCAAGTTATTCATGAAGCACATGGTCAAGTACTGGGGAGTTCCATAAATGATCGTGAGCAATCGTGACCCTCGATTCACAGGGTGTTTCTGGTTTGAATTGTTCAAGCTGTTGGGGTCAGAGTTGAATCTCTCTACAAGCCTACGCCCCCAAACTAATGATCAAACCGAGCGGGTTAATGCACACTTGGAGATTTATCTTTGACACTACATGAGCGCAATGCAAATAAATTGGGCACAGTTGATTGATGTAGTGCAATTCTCTTACAACTTGCAGTGAAATGAGTCTACTGACCAAAGTTTATTTGAGATCGTGAATGACCAACAACCATAAACTCCAAGTGTGGTTGCATCAAGCTATCAAGGGAATAGCCCACCTACATATAAGTTTACCAAGGATTGGCAAGAACAAGCAAACTTGGCAAGGGCATGTCTACATAAAGTCTCCAAATGCATGAAGAAGTGGGCCGACAAAAAGCAATGATAGGTAGAGTTCCAAGTCGGGGATTTGGTGTTAGCCAAACTACACGTCATTCTTCGGTACAAGGATGCACACAAGGGGCTGATTTGTCGCTACAAAGGGCCATTTTGAGTGTTACAACAGGTCAGAAGGTCGCATACAAGTTGGAGCTGCCACCAAAATTAAAGGTACATTCAGTTTTCCATGTGATTATGCTTAAACCTTACCCTGTTGATAAGGGAGACCTAGATCGAGGGAAGTCACAGTGAGCACCACTTGGAGCAAAAACTTCATATGATTGAGAAGTCAAATCCATAGTGGCAGATTAGGTCATACGAAAGCAGTATTGTATGCCGAGGCACAAATACTCTATCCGATGGAAGGGTCTGTTAAATTAATTGACATAAGTGACCCTTGTTATTTAAAGTATGACCAAATATAAAAGGTCTAATATGATGGTCGGTTAGACATAACGGTAATTTGGGTCATTGGGTTTAAAATCCCTCCACTCTCCCCATTAAAGATAACGGTTATAGGAAAAGAGGGAATCACTCTCCCTATTAAAGATAACGGTTATAAGAGAAGAGGGAATTACTCTCCCCATTAAAGACCATTAAGAGAAGAGGGAATCACTCTCCTCATTAAAGACCATTAAGAGAAGAGGGAATTATTCTCCTCATTAAAGACCATTAAAGACAACTGTTACAGAAAAATAAAAGGGACGTGATTTTTTCATTACAGAGTTTTTTTAGCTCTTTTCCTCTTCTTAACCATTAGAGAAAAACCGTGAAAAAGTGAAAGGGAAAGGGGAAGAGTAGGAGAAATTCATTAAAAGGAAAAATCAGAGGAGGATTCTCATCTTCACAGAAGAAACCCAGCATCATGGACAGAGGTATGTAAAATTCATTACGACTTGCATATTAGTATTCATATAAAGAAAAGATTCTGCATTACAGAATTGAGAATTTTGGAAAAAGAAATTCTCCCTTTTTTTCTAACAATTGGTATCATGGCGGGTTTGTGAATACTGTATTTTGCTGTAAAAGAAGAATCGGCCGGCATTGAAAAGAAAAGGAAAGCGACCGGTGGTGAAAAGAAAAGAAATTGCTGGCGTTGAAAAGAAAAGGAAAACGACCGGCGGTGAAAAGAAAAGAAACCGCCGTCGTTGAAAAGAAAATAGGCCAGCAACCTTTGCCGTTTGCAAAAAAAAAAAAAAAAAAAAAAACAATTGTTCTTTTCCCCAATGTTCACCACCGACCCTTTCCCTTTTCGGATTTGATTTTTGACGCCATTTTAGTCGATGTGGTCAACAGAAAGAAATAAATTAATGAATGTTGGGATCCGGCTATTAAAGTGGTACCCTGCTAGCGTGCGGAATTAGCTAGTTACTGGAATAGTACCCGACATATTGGCCGGTATTGACCCAAAAAGGAATTTATTTTTCGCATCATTGATTGTTTATTGATGTTTTGTCAAATTGAATGATCTCAATAATTAAAGATTTTGAAATTTATAGAGATCATATTGACATCAATCAAATATTGAAAGTTTGTTGGTTACCAAAGTAGCCTAACTTGAAAGGATTCAAATATTTGATTGTGAATCTTAATTGTTTATTTCTTTAGATGCTAATGAAATGTTGTATAGATTTGAAATGAATAGTTGTGATTATTAATTATAAGGCTAGGAGATTATCCAAAGATGGATCATTGCCTATAATTAATAATACTAAAGGAGATTCATTGATATACTGGGTAAATATGATTGTATATCCAAAGATAACATTCATGTTAACTCTAGTATGATTGATTGTTCTATCAAAGTATATCTAAATTAGCATCATCATTGATTAAAGTTATGTATTTGAGGATCACCCAAAGGTGAACTTAAATAAATAATCAAAGTTGGTCTGAATCCATTTAAGTTTACTCAAAATATTAATGTGTAAATTTGGATTATGTTTACAGCTTCCAATAATATGTTCTCCTTAGGCAATGCGATGATCAAATTCAATGGACTGAATTATGCGGAATGGTCTGAGCATATTCAGTTTCACTTAGGCGTTTTGGGTTTGGACTTAGTAGTCATCTCAGATGAAAAGCCTGCAGCCATTACTGTGACCAGTATAGAATCTCACAAGTCTCTGCATTAGGCTTGGGAACGGTCTAATAAGCTGAGTTTAAATTTGATGCGAATGACGATAGCTGAAAATGTCAAGCCATCGATGCCTAAGACGGAAAATGCAAAGGAATTTATGATGAGAATTAAGGAATACTCTCAATCAGATATAACTGATAAATCCATTGTAAGAAGCCTAATGAGTGAGCTGACGACCAAGAAATTTGATTGGTCACAGCCTATTCATGATCATGTGACTAGTATGGCTAATTTAGCAGCAAAGTTGAAAACAATGGGCATGGATGTGAGTGAATCCTTTTTGGTACAATTCATCATCAACTCACTGCCTCCTGAATTTGGTCAATTCCAAGTGAATTATAACACTATCAAAGAGAAATGGAACCTTCAAGAAATTAAGGTCATGTTAGTTTAGGAGGAAGGGAGATTAAAGAAGATGAATGATCACTCTATTCATCTTACTGTTCATAATGATGCTAGCAATAGCAAGTCTAGACCATATAGAAAGGATAAGAAGAAGGACAAAGCCTCTATGAAAGTCACTATGGGTCAGATTCACAAGGATCATAAATGCTTCTTCTGTAAAAGGATGGGTCACTTCAAGAAAGATTGTCCAAAAAGAAAGGCTTGGTTTGAAAAGAAAGGTACGTACTGCATATCAGTATGTTTTGAATCAAATGTAATTGAAGTACCTAATAATACTTGGTGGTTAGACTCTGGAGCTACTATTCATGTGTCACATATTATGCAGGGATTCCTTTCAATCCAGCCCATAACAGGAATTGAGAAATTCCTTTATATGGGAAACAGAATGAAGGCACGAATAGAAGGAATTAGGACGTACAGATTAATTTTGGATACTAGGTGTCACCTAGATCTGGAAAAGTGTCTCTATGTTCTTGAATGTGCTAGAAATTTAGTTTCTGTTGCAAAGTTGGATGAAGTAGGATTTAACCTTAAGATTGGAAACGGTACATTTTCATTGTATATACATTCGTACTATTATGGATCTGGTACTTTGATTGATAATTTGTACCGTTTTAATCTTGATGCTATGTATGCTGATTCTTTATTTTTTGTTGAGCATAATATAGGTAACAAACGTAATGCATATGATGACAGTTCTACTTTCTTATGGCATCAAAGATTAGGTCATATATCCAAAGAAAGGATATTGAGGTTGGTGAAAGGTGATGTCCTACCTCAATTGGATTTTACTAATTAGGAGGTATGTGTTGATTGTATAAAAGGGAAACAGACAAGACACACATCAAAGAACCTAGCCATAAGAAGTAATGAGCCTTTAGAATTAATACACACTGATATTTGTGGCCCCTTTGATATTTCATCATGGGGTGGTGAGAAATATTTCATCATGTTTATAGATGACTATTTACGATATTGCTATTTATATCTACTACATGAAAAGTCTTAGTCAGTAAACACCCTGGAGGTGTTTATAAATGAGGTGGAAAGGCAGTTAGATAGAAAAGTAAAAGTGATTAAGTCAAATAGAAGTGGTGAATATTATGGAAAATTCAATGAAAGTGGACAATGTCCTGGTCCATTTGCAAAACTTCTTAAAAGTCGAGGTATATGTGCACAGTATACAATGCCTGGTACACCACAACAGAATGGTATAGTGGAAAGGCGGAATCGCACACTTATGGATATGGTTTAAGTTACAGTACTGTACCTTTATCCTTGTGGATGCATGCATTAAAAACTGCTGCATATTTGCTGAACAAGGTTCCTAATAAGGTTGTCCCTAAGACTCCTTATGAGTTATGGACAGGTAGGAAACCCAATTTAAGACACCTTCATGTTTGGGGTTGTTCAACAGAAGTAAGGATATATAATCCATATGAAAGAAAGCTTGATGCAAGAACTATTAGTGGTTACTTCATTGGCTATCCTAAAAAGTCTAAAGGATATAGGTTCTATTGTCCTAACCATAGTACTAGAATAGTTGAGTCTAGCAATGTTCGGTTCATTGAAAATGGTCAGCTCAGTGGGAGTGGGGAATCACGAAAGGTGGATATTAAAGAATTACAAAATGAAAGATCCACAATAAGTACTTCTACTCAAGTTGTTATCCCTACACCAAGTGTTTCTACTCAAGTTGTTGTTCCTTTTGTTGCATCATAGTTATGCAACATGCAAAGACAACAAATTGATATTCGAAACACACAAGGTGAATATATAAGTGATGAATATGCAAGTCACAAATGAGTAAGTGATACCACAAGAAATGGCATTACGGAGGTCTACAAGACAGAAAAGATCAGCCATATCGAATGATTATGTGATTTACTCACTTGAACATGAATCTAAATTGAGCATTGATAAAGACCCAATCTCATTTACACAAGCCATGGAATGTAATGATTCTGAAAAGTGGTTCAATGCCATGAAAGAAAAGATAAAATCGATGGATGTAAATCAAGTCTGGGAACTAGTGGAGTTGCCTGAAAGATCAAAACAAGTTGGTTGTAAGTGGGTCTTTAAGACCAAGCGAGACTTAAAAGGTAACATCGAAAGGTATAAGGCCAGACTTGTTGCCAAAGGTTACACTCAAAAGGATGGTATTGACTATAAGGAGACTTTCTCTCCAGTCTCTAAGAAAGACTCCTTAAGAATCATTATGGCTTTGGTGGCTCATTATGACCTAGAGTTCCACCAAATGGATGTAAAGACTGCCTTTTTGAATGGTGACTTAGAAGAGGAAGTGTATATGGACCAACCTGAAGGTTTCATAACCACAAGGAAAGAAAATTTGGTGTGTAAATTAAAGAAATCGATATATGGACTGAAACAAGCCTCCCGACAATGGTATATTAAGTTCAATAATACCATTACATCATATGGTTTTGTAGAGAACACCGTTGATCATTGTATCTATATGAAGGTCAGTGGGAGCAAGTTCATTATATTAGTCCTATATGTCGATGACATTCTTTTGGCTACTAATGACATGAGTTTGTTGCATAATGTTAAGAAATTTCTTCTGAAACTTTTGAAATGAAAGATATGAATGAGGTATCCTATGTGATAGGAATAGAAATATTTCGCAATAGATCATAAGGATTGTTAGGATTGTCTCAGAAAGGCTATATCAATAAAGTATTAGAGAAATTTAGAATGAAAAATTGCTCTACAGGAATAGTTCCCATTCAAAAAGAGGACAAGTTTAGTGAATTGCAATGTCCAAAGAATGATTTGGAATGAAAATCAATGGAATTCATTCCCTATGCATCGTTGATTGGAAGTTTGATGTATGCTCAAACATGCACTAGGCCAGACATTAGTTTCACTGTCGGAATGTTAGGCCAATATCAAAGTAATCCTGGAATGGATCATTGGAAAGCCGGAAAGAAAGTACTTAGGTACTTACAAGGCACTAAGGATTACATGCTTACTTATAAAAGATCAAGTCATCTTGAAGTAGTAGGCTACTCGGATTCAGATTATGCTGGATGTGTAGATTTGAGGAAATCTACATTTGGTTACATGTTTCTGCTGGCCGGAGGAGCAGTTTCATGGAAAAGTGGGAAGCAGTCTGTCATTGCTACTTCGACAATGAAGGCTGAATTTGTAGCATGCTTTGAGGTTACTATTCATGCATTATGGTTGCGGAATTTTATCTTAAGGCTTGGTTTGGTCGACAATATAGAAAAGTCGTTAAGAATTTATTGTGATAATTCTGCAGCTGTTTTCTTCTCTAAGAATGATAGGTATTCTAAAGGTGCGAAACATATGGATTTGAAATATTTATCTGTTAAGGAAGAAGTACAAAACCAAAAAGTGTCTATTGAGCATATTGGTACTAAATTGATGATTGCGGACCCATTAACTAAAGGTTTGCCACTGAAAACATTTACTAGACATGTTGAACGGATGGGCATTATAGACAGGTCCTCATTCTTTTGAAAGTAAATGTTTTGTACTGCTCATATCATTGTGACACTTATGAATTCAATTAAGGTCATGGTTTTGTTTGCGCTTTTGTTATCTACATTAAGGTGTATACAGTTATAGTTTGTGAGATAACTAACAACGTATTTGGAAATGACAATTTAAAGTCTCAATGTTCCTCGGTAAAGTTATTATGAATTATGATGATTACGTGATACATGGAAGGAATCATATCGCTAAAAGATGTGTGACCGCCATGATCCAATCATCTTAATTCAATCAAGTATTATGATTTGATGATCTTTAAGTATGGTGCACACTTCTTCATTACTGATAGGTGGGGAGAATGTCACAGTCCTTTCCACCTAAGGATGAACAATACGTTGAATGTAGACACCTCCTAGAGAAGGACAATACTATAAATGTAGAAGGCTCCTAGGGAAGGGCAATAAATTGGAACCAACCATGTAATAAATGCTGGTAAATGTATATAGATAGGAAGTTGAAGGGATGTAATATCTACTATTAGATCAAGGAGGGATCTAACGGTTATACCTTGTCCAACACTTGTATAAAAGGGGACCTCCTGCCCTTCATTTGAACACATCCAATTTTCAAGTGGAATATACTTCTAAAGTTAATATCTAAAAAGATTCTTGTGAGACGAGTGTGAGAAGGTTGTTTGGGAAGTATTCTCAAGGCCGTACGGGTAGGATGCAATAAATCCATAGTCCCGTGACACCTATCTAACACTTTGAATGCAAAATTGATATATGGTCTAGTATAGGCTAGCAAATATACTGAGTTAAAAACAATAAAGGGACATGAAATTGATTTCATTTTCTTACATTCCATATCATTCTTGCAACATTTCATGACATTAAATTTATCACCTTTCTATATAGGAATAACCTTAGTTGAACACTTATTCATATTAAACTCCTGTAGAATTTTCTCAATGTACCTATTCTAAAACAATTTTAATTCATTATGATTTTTCAGGAAATATTTATATTTTGACCACATAAAATGTTGATTTCATATCTTTCATTATAAAATTTTTTGAAAGAAATTTTATATTCTCACAAAATATACTTAAAATATTAGTAGCAAGAAATATATTAACATACAGGATTAGAAAATAATCTTTCCTTCATTAATGTTTTGGTATATACAATGATCAATGATGTTCTATTTTTAATCTAAAAGATGTCATGATAACATTGAACTTCATATATCATTGTAGGGAAACTTGTTTTAATCCATAGATTAACTTCTTTAGTTTACATAATATTATAATTTTACCTTCTATGAAAAAACCTTAAAGTTCATCTATGTAAACTTCCTCTTTAAGAAATGTTATTTTCCCATCTATCTATTGTAACTTTCTCTCATGCTAAGCCACTAATACAAGAACCAAATTCAATACTTATATAGCTATGAAAACAAAACTAGATCCTTTTTGGTTCTAATATTGAAATTTTGAGTTTTGCAAATAAATCACATAATTATCCAAAATAGTTTATCTCCTATCTCTTTAAGATCTTCTCAATATGACTTCTTGTAGTTTATTTGCATTAGTTAGTTGTCAATTAGTTCCTTTAGGGAGTGTCACTTCATCTAAATGTTCTTTAATTTTTAAAATTACATTTGGTATTATAATGGATGAATAAACTATTATAGGTTAATAAATATTAACTTAATTTCTTTTATGTATACATTTTGACATTCATTACTCCCACTAGCTTCACCATTCTCCACGAATCTTACATTACTAGCTTTTATAATTCTTGGATTATGGCTATATAGATACCTTATAAACATCTTTAGGTAACCAATAAAATAACCATTCATCATTTAAGAGTTTTTTCATATAGATTCTTACCTCCACTAAGCAACATCAAGCATCTAAGTGCCTTAAATTAGATTTCCTTCATGTTTACAATGCAATAAGAGTACTTTAAACTGCCTTAATAGGAATCTTATTTAACAAATAGTTTGTGATTTTGAGTGCATACATCCACAAAGATTTGGGTAGGGATGACTTACTTATCATGCTATTAATCATATCTATTAACGTCCAATTATGAGATTCTACCATACCTTTTACTAAGATGTACCTAACATAATTTACCCTGCACTTATGTTATGACTTTCAAGGAATTTTACAAATGGACCTGGATATTGCCCTATTTCATTATATTTTCTATAATATTCACCACTTCCATAAGATGCTACAATTTCCACTTTTTTGTGTTATTAACGTCTAATTATGCCTTTCTGCCACACCATTTAATATACTTAACATCCTTTATAGTGCACTTATCTCATGACTTTTGGGGAATTTCACAAATGGACCTAGATATTACTCTAAATCATTATATTTTTTATAACATTCCCCACCTTTCTTAATTGTTACAATTTTCACCTTTTTGTCTAATTGCTTTTAACCTCTTCTATGCATACCTTAATAGCATCTAATGATTGACATTTTGATAAATCAAATAGGCATAACCATAACGTGAGAAAATATTTATAAAAGTGATGAAATACAATTCTTTATTAAAGGCTAGATTGACAAATGGTCTGCAAATAATAGTGTGTATACTTTTAAGAAGTTAGGTGCTTTTATGGCTTTTTTCATGCTTTAATTAGTTCCTTTACACTTAATTCAATCCATACATATTCTAAGAATAGAAAAATTTAGATTTGAAAGAATCTCATTATTAACTAATCTCACTAATCCTTCATTTTAGTCATAAGCAGAATTTTCATTCATCATATTACACTTAATTCTAATATTATGATGTAATAGGGATTCTACGAATATATTATCAAGTTTCAGTTTATATAAACTATCAGTAAGAATACATGAACCCATAATGACAATATTCCTTTATAAATTGAAATAGATGAATTTTAATGAATCTCACATCATAATGGATACATGAGTAGTAACACTACAATGAAGTCTTCAAGTATTATGAGAAATATCAATTAAATTTGATTCGAAACATATCAAGGTATTTAATTTACCTTTCTTTTTCTAACCAAACTTTACATTTCAGGTAATTTTTCCAATAGTGTCTAACCTTCTCCAAAAAAGTGACACCTATTGTTGTTTCATTTCCCTCTTTTAAGAGAATAAGTAGGTTCTTTCTTATCTTAAATTGGTTTACTTTCACTTTTATTCCTTTCTAGCTTTCTTACCAATTAGATTAATGAAGTGACTCAATTTTTCTATCTTGTTTCCTATTGAAAAAGCATGTCGATCAATTCATTAACTTCCACTTATTCTTCATAATATTGTAATTAACGTAAAAGGACCCATATTTAGAAGATAATGAGTTCCGAATGAACAACACTAAAGAGGAGTCCTTCACCAATAGTCTTAGGGTCTTAAATTTTGCTACAAAATTAATCATCTCAATAATGTGCTTTTACATAGTTCATAACCTAGTAAACAACATAGTGAAAAGGCCTTAGGAGATTTTTGTAAACAAATAGGTTATCCACCTATGAAATATCCTAAAAAATATAGGATAAAGGGTTATAACCCATACCTCAAAAGAAATCAGCATGATTATAATGTTATCGAGACCTTAAATGTGATATGTCTATTGGCATGTGTGCCAACGTCTTCATGACAGCAATGTGGAAGTCTTTTCACTGAACAAATATGTCAAATTTTATTTATTCGAGATTTGTCGCTCCATGGATTTGTGGTTTTAAGGCTAAATGCATATATTGTTGTAAGTATTTCTTTTTTGAAGGTATAAACATGAACTATATTATTTTCATGTCTCTTTCCAATCTTTGACTAGCCATCTTGCATTTACAATGTTGGATTAGAAGTGATTTTGTAGAAATAGATTTTCTCACATCTACAAGACAAAACAATATAATTGAACAATTGATTCCTCTAAAGTATCCATTTTTACCATTGAATCGAGATCAAGTGTAAAACATGTCAATGATTTGCTATCAAACTTAGCCCATAACTATCCAGATAATTATATCTTCAGTATTCTTATAGTCATAGATGACCGTGGATTATATATATCTAGTGGTTTCATCTTCTCTTTTCTATAGTCAATTTTTGGATGTTACTTAATTTGGTTTAATCACTGCTGTTACAATATATATTTATTTAGCATTTGAGATTAAGGTTAATCTCAGATTTTACTAGTTGTTCATGCTTTTATTTTGTGGGAGACTATTCCAAATATAAATTACTAGTTGAGTGGAGTTGAGTTGCATTTTTCTTTTATTGTAAGTACTAATTCATCTAATAAAGATACATCCCACTCATCAGAAACAAAAACCAACTGGCCACCAACATAGGAGTAGTCTCCTTAAATTAATTTATTGAACACTTTCTTCTTCAAAGCATCATCAATGATGCTTCAAGGAACAACTTCGTTAGAAGAGTTGATATCCAACAAACTATTTTTGTGGCAAATACACTGTCCTTTGTCGGTGCAAGTACAACCTACACACCCAAGACATATCCCAGAATTCACACAATCAGCCACTACTTTGCAACCCAGATGAACAATTGGCCCTCTTGCCTCCACTCCCATATGTGAATCTGCAATATATCCATTCCATTGTCATATTAACAGTCTGGATTATAATATCAAATTACAGAATATGGTATATCACAAAAATTGAAATAAAATTGGATAGCGAAATTAAAATGTGTAGCAGTATTCATGTAGAAAAGGAGGGGGTTATTGCTCACAGCATGCTAGAACGAAGAACCCAAGGAAGAAAGCAAACTTAAATGTAGACTTCTCCATGTCCTTTTTGGTTATAAGGTTATGAACAAAGAGTGCTACAAAAATGTCTCTCTTTTTTAGTCAAAGATGAAAATGCATGGGTTTCTCAACTCCCTTTATATGTAGATTGAATTTGTGGTTCTAGAGGATTTTTTTCCTTTCCTTAGTTTAGCAGAATGCCATAAAAGGCTAAGTAAATTATGTCATGTTCTACGTACCTAGGCTCGTGATGGCATAACCATTAAAATAAGATTACCAAATGAATTATATTCAAACCATGACAGAAATTTGTTAGGTATCTAAACTTATTCACAAAATGAGAAATTTGTTAGGTATCTAAATTTGTTACCATATGCACCCATTTAATAGGTTTAAGTTAGGTGCACATCATTTCTATATATGGAATCATTACTCTGATGGTCTAGAAAGATTGCAAGATATATATTATTTTAAATGTACAAACTTTTCTACATTTGAAATCATTATTTTGTGTTCTAGATATATTTCCTTATATTTCCTTGTCCATCTAGACAAATATTTGTGTGTCTATTAGGAGGACCGTTGGGCCCTGAGCTGTATAATTGAGGTAGTTCTCCCCATGTAGGCTCAGCAAAGTATATAGATTGGGCCTCTAAAAGGTTTAGCAAAAATAGAAGCAAGCTTAGGTACTATTGATCGGGGCCTAGCATAGAAAAGTTCGTAAGTTGTTGGGGCGGAGGATTTAGCGTATGGTTAACATCTGTGCCCTTAGCAAAGTATTAATTAACCCGTGTTTAGGGTGCTAATTCCTCTCAGATTCTAGCAGCAATAGTTTTTGTGCATAAGGAGTTCCCTTAACATGATCAACATTATTAGCAATTGGTAAGTCAGAATTACTATCCAATGTTATGTGAATCTTAAATTTTGTGATAGGTGCGCCTTTTGGATTACCATGTGGTAGAGACATAGCCTTATCTACAAAGTTACCATTCAAATTCAACTTAATATTCCCCTTCCCTTTTTGTTGGCCAATATTCTTAGTCAAATTGCTACCAATATTCACATTAATCTCCCACGAGACCATACAACATGATCTATCCACAATTGAATTAACCTTGATAGAAGTTTCCTTATTCCTCATTTCTAAGGCATGCATCCAAGGACTGAAGCTTGGAGAGGCTTGCTAAGATCAATTTGAACACAAAGACAGGAAAATTTACCTCTCTAAGCAACAAGCATCGAGGCATCTAATTTCACCGTTCTACCAATTAGACCACCAATCACATTAAGGACATCACAATTATAATAGTTAATGAGCATCTTCGTGAATCTTGCCCATATTATAATAGAGTTAATCATCACCTTCGAAGGACAAAATTTTGGAGTCTGTTCAAAAACCATAATGTAATCCTTTGAACAAAAATTTGGCCCTTGATAACCCAACGACCACCACATAAAGCAATTTAGTAATCCTTTGAACAAGTTAACTTGTTATTGAATACTCATTCCCCAAATCAATAATAAGTAACTTAACCTTAGGCTTCCGAAGATCTTTCAGCCTATGGCACAGATGGGCGAAACCTATTGATTGACCCTAAAGCTTCACAATACGAGTGTTCAATCATTGTTCTCTAATGGAATTCATTTTTCCCTTTGACAAATGAATGTGTGGCCACCTATCCACAAAAGTCACAATAGTATCTTAATCCTTAACCTAAAAGGAGCCCCTAAACCCTTTTGACATTGGATGATGGCTATTAGACATAATAGAATCACACTAGTGTCCATTGCTTCCTTTTTTTTTTTTTTTTCTTTGTACTATAATCATGCAAGTTAGTTTCTTTTGGGGAGAGCACATAAGAACAATTTTCTGCCATCAAAAGGGAGGGGGGAGGGGGTTCAATCAAAAGAGAGAACCTTTTGATGGTTGTGCCAATCGTTGTTTAAGATTGTATTTTTTTTTTTAATTTAAGGGTTAACAGTCCTAGTCTTGTTTTTGCTAGTATTTAATGATCCTAAGTGTGATGTTTATTAATATAAGTTGAAAATTCTAATATTTGGAACATAGAAACAAGTATAGCATGTTATTTTTATCGCTTGATCTATACAAGTGAAAATGATTCAACATTCACATGATCTTAGAATTTTTTCATTATCAACGAATGTTTTTAAAAAAAACTATAGTATTGCTGCACTCCAAGATATAAAAACATCGCCACCTTCGTGAAGTTGTTCTGGTCACTAAAAATAGTCATTCAAGTTAAAGGGTATAATATTTTTCATAAATAAAAAGTAAGATTTGTTATGTAGGTCATGGGTTGAAACAATCTAAATGGATTCTTCAAAAAATAATAGAGCATTCCACTTTGAACAAATAAATTCCTCCCATACCAATGCATACATCTCTTTATCATAAGTAGGCTAATAAAGGCTTACTCCACTTAACTTTTTACTAAAGTAAGCAATTGGGTGTCTTTCCTACATCAAAAGAGCTCCAATGCTAATACTTGAAGCATCACACTTAATCTCGAAAACTTTTGCAAGGTCAAGTAAAACAAGTAAGGGTGCAAAACTTAATTTTTCCTTGATGCAATTAAAAGTCTTGTCTTGGTCACTACCCTACCTAAAACTCATGTTTATTTTCATAAGCTTAATGAGTGGTGCAACAATGGTGCTAAAGTCCCTAACAAAGTGTCTATAGAAACTAACTAGACCATGAAAACTACGCACATCACTAATTGACTTAGGAGTAGGATAGCCCTAACTTTTTCCTCAACCTTAATACCTTTAGTACTCATAATATAGCCAAGAAATGTGATATGATTGACACAAAAGGAACATTTCTTGAAGTTAGCATACAATTTCTCAGAATGTAAAACAATTAAAATATAACGTAAATGATCAAGATGCTCTTTTAGGCTTTCAATATAAAGCAAAATATCATCAAATACACAACCACAAATTTACCAATGAATGGACGTAAAATATGATTCATTAATCGCATAAAAGTGCTTAGTGCATTAGGGAGACCAAATGACATAACAAGACATTTATACAAACCATACTTAGTTTTGAAAGTTGTTTTCCACTCATCTCCCTCTCTCATCCTAGTTTAGTAATATCCACTTTTCAAATCAATCTTAGAAAAGACACACAAACCATGCAATTCATCCAACATGTTATCTAACCTAGGTATGGGGTGACGATACTTTACAGTGATTTTGTTGATCGTTTGACAATCAATACACATCCTCCAAGTCTGATCTTTTTTGGATACAAGTAGGATAGAAATAGCACAAGGACTTATGCTTTCCCTTACATATCCTTTTGAAATAATTTCCTTAACCTGCCTTTAGGGATGGATGCACCAAGGATGAAATAAATTTAATGCTCAATTCCTCTCTTAGATGGCAATCCACTTGGGACATAATCAGGGAATACATCTTCAAATTCCTACGATAAAGCAATAACCACACTAGGCAAAGAAGATTCAAATTTTTTAGTGTTAAAAAAAGCTTCTTTGTACAAAAGTATGATCATAAGTTGTTTGGCATAAAATGTTCTTTTGACATCACATTCTTTTGCATAGAAACTTTTTATTTTCTTCTCTCTCTCTTGTGTCCTCACATTCTCCTCTATTTTCTCTTTTGTCAATCTTCTTTTTTGTTCACTCACACTTTTAATCCTTGATTGATCCTCATAAGCTTGTTGGGGTGATAATGGCATAAGAGTTATAGGTTTTTTATTCATTACAAAAGAATATCAATTCGTGAAGCCATCAGGCATGACTCGCCTGTCAAACTACCATGGCCTTCCTAACAGAATATAGCCTACATGCATAAGTATAACATCGTATAAAACTTCATCATGGTACCTTCTGATAGAAAATGACATGAGCACTTGCTTATTTACCTTGACTTCACCACTCTTATTCAACCATTAAAGCTTATATGGCCTAGGATGCTTTATATTAGGTAAGTCCAACTTCTCAACCATGGTTGTGCTAGTAACATTAGTGCAACTGATGAGAACCATGGAGATGATGGGTGGAAGGCTTCAATAGAT
>JAHOYR010000009.1:3680509-3705258 GCA_023213295.1 Bruguiera hainesii
TGCGTTGGGTCCCTAAGCCACGTCTTTTTGGGGTTTTCCGCATCAGCAACTCCCACCTTTAATAATCATACTACATACCTTATCTTTGATGAGACACCTCCTCTGAAAGATGTTATCTCGTTGCACCTCATTTTCTTCCTTTACTTGCACATTCAATGCTTATCTTGTGACAAGAGCTACTCTATTAACTAGATACTCTTCTTTGTCACTTTCACCCTCTAATGATGGTACAAAATCATGATCTGATTCACTTGTAGTTTCAACATCACCATTACCTCACAAGATCATTGCACGCTTATTTGGACATTGAGACGTAATGTGACCCCTGTCCAAACACTTAAAACATTTAACATCTCTATTTTTACTTGGTTTGGGGTCAAAACTACCTACCTCCTTGTTAGAACCCACATTTTTGTGCTTAGAGAGCTCGACTTTGGACTTGTAATCAACCTTTTTATCTTTTTTACCCCAATCCAGCTTCCAAGATGAAGTAGAACCCAAGTTTTGCTCAAATTGTATGGAACCCTTTCATTTAAATTGTCTTCTAACTTTCATTGTCATGTGCACCATGTCTTCTAATTTCATATAATGTTGCAATTCAACCACATTGGCTATGTCTCTATTTAGCCTTTGCAGAAATCAAGCCATGATTGCCTCTTTATCTTCTTCTACATTCGCCCTAATCATGGCAATCTTTATCTCTTTATAATAGTCCTCCACACTTTTGGTACCCCGAGTGAGCCTTTGTAGACTTTTGTATAACTCCCTGTAATAGTGATTAGGGACAAACCTCCTCCTCATGATAGCCTTCATCTCCTCCTATGTATCAATAAGTTGCTCATGATACCTTTACCTAGCCAAAACAAGTTGATCCCTCTAAATAATAGCATAATCACTAAATTTAACAGTAACGAACTTTACCTTTTTCTCCTCAAAATAGTAGTGGCAATCAAAAACAAATTCAACCTTCCTCTTTCATTCTAGGTACACATCAGGATCATTCTTACCTTGGAAGGGAGGAATTGTCATTTTAATATTGCCCAAATCATGGTCATAAGTGCCTTGCCTCCTAAATTCTTTATGATCCCTTCTATTGTTAGCAGTTCTAACCACAGTAGTTCGATTGTCAAATTCATCATCTTCTACATCATCTTTACGGTCATAAGCATGCCTCAATTGGCTTCTTGCTTTAGGAGCCTCATATTTCCTATGCCTCATTTGCAACTTTGCTATTGTATTAGCTTACTCCTCTATCCTCTCTCTCATATCATCAAATCTGGTATTCATGCGCTCAAATTGCTATTGCATAGCTTTGATCTTGAAGGATACATCACCAACTCCCTCCTAAGTTTCACCTTTGTCTTTGGATGTCATAGTATTACTTCTGCACAAAATAATTAGGATACCTCACAGAACACTCCCTCACATGTTTCACTCAAAAGAAGGTGTCACACTCCTTTGTGTTTACACTCTTTATGGCTTTTTCTTTATATGACCTTTCACTCTTGCCTTTTACCACTCAGATTTCCCCTTTCAACTTTATAAAGAACTAAGCAAACTAAATCAAGAGGATTGATTTTGAGTAGAATAAGATAAATGGGGTAGAATTTAACAAATTAGAGAACAAGGAGTAAAAAAAAAAAAAAAAAAAAAAAGGATAACAATGCAGATGAATTTAATGAACTTAACTCATAAAAATTAGAATAGGGGGTTAAACTTATAGGACAAACTTGGATGACATAACAAGAAAATAGATGATAGAATTAGAGTTGAGCAAGGAAACTATATTATCATTGTAGCCAATATGACCAAGCTATTCATTTTTATCAATAACTTGAATTTGATGCCTTCTTTTTTTGTTCCTTTTCTTTTCTTTTTCTTTTTTTTATTGCTTTTTTTATTTCTTTTCTTTTGCTCAACACAAAACAATAGTAGAATACTTAGATACAACAATTGTAATTGAAATTAGCACGTTTTGATAGTTATGATCTCAAAGAAACAAGCAAAAGAGAAGGATTGCAAACAATAGATTAGTGCATTTGAATGGTAATGCACTTAATAGGCAAACTAAACAAACATAAATATATCATAAGGTAGAAATTTGAAGAATGAGTTAATTCAACCTAATTTAGAGTTGGGCTTTAATACCAATAGATGCGAAAAACCCCAAAAGACTTGGCTTAGGGACCCAATGCACACAAAGAATCAAAGAACAACTAGGAAAGCTAAATCGGAGTTTAATAAGACAACCCCTAGACCCAACATTTGAAGGAACACAAATCTAGGGTATTTAAGAAGGATATGGATGACACACTCTAGAAAAGAAAGGAATTGGGGGTGATAAGTCAATTTGAATGCCATAAGAAGAAGTACTCTTTATAAGTTCTTTAGCTCTAAAAAAAAAAACAAAGGAGAAAAACCCTTACTTTCTATTTCGCTCAAAATTGTCTAATTTTCTAGAGCTTACAAGGGCTGCCTATTTATAGGCTAAGAGAGCAATCCTAAAGAGGCACGAATTCCTACTTAAAAAAAATCCTTATTTAGGAGGAATTCCTATCTAAGGACAAATTCTTACACAGATAATAAACTCCTAATTAGGAGCGAATGCTATTACTTAGTCTTGACCCATTAGATACTCCAATCATATTAATAAGGTTTGGACTCTTTTTCAAGTTTGAATTTGCATTATTTAAGGTTTGATTGGCTTGAATGTCCTAAATGAGCCCATTTAGTGCCTCTTTCATCTTTTTGACTCTAGCTCATGTTATTAGGCCTTTTGAAATGTGCAATGGACCTTTTGCACCCTTTAAGGCCTTCTGCCCACCATCTCTAAGGTTCTCATCATTTTCTCCCTTGGTTCTTTTGAGAACTAAAGAACTTATCAAGAGGTATTTCTTCTTATGGCGTTCCAATTGACTTATCACTCCCAATTGCTTTCTTTCTTGGAGTATGGCATGCATATCCTTCTTAAATACCCTAGTTTCATGTTCATTTGAATGTTTGGTCTAGGTTTTGTGTTATTAAAATCTGATTTAGCTTTGCTGGCTATTCTTCAATTCTTTGTATGTGTTGGGTCCCTAAGCCATGTCTATTTAGGGTTTTCCGCATTAGATTGGCCCAATGTCTCCAATCAACACATTTAGTGCTTCTTTCATCTTTTTGGCTCCAGTTTGCATTATTGGACCTTTTGGAATGTACAATGGATCTCTTGCATCCTTTGAAACCTTCCACACATCATCTCTAAGCTTCTCATTGATTCTCTTAGTTCTTAGTAACCAAAGAGATCTATTTGCTAGTACTCTAGATAAAGAATTTCCTTTGCCTTGAATTTGGCATAAGCCCAATCTCTAAATCCATAAACTAGATCCATTTCCAATCTGCTCCATGGGTTTGATTGCCACTAAGCCTATTTCATGAAGTATTTGTTGATGATACAGGCAATCCTTTATGTTATTGTAAGGATATGTATCATCTTTAAGATAAAGTTGTGGGACCTCATTAGGTCTAAGTTGAGCATAATTGTTTTCAATAGCACATAAAAAATCCATGTACCTTGAAAATAAAAGATATGTGATGGATTTATCCAAAGATTACTCATAAGCATGATCACAAAGTTTATCAACTTCTTTATTTTTTGCTCTTTTAACTAGTGAATTAACCAACTTTGCTAGGGATTAGGGCCTTTCTATAAGAGGCCTTTTCCTCATTTCTTAGTTTCTTGAAAAAATTCATATGTTAGGAAATCTAGTAAAGAATTAGACTTTCCTTTAATAAACTTTAAGATCAAAATCAACCATAGAAAGTATTTCTTGCCATCTAGAAAAAATTTATTTAGAAGCAATGTTTTTAACATCTTTATCAAGGATATCCTTTGTTGTCTTATAGTCAATTTTTGAAAGAAAATTTTGATTTAACATATCACTTTAAAATTTTTGAATGCAATAGTTAAGATTTCTTTTTTGATAGTAAAGTGATTAACTCTATCTCTTTTCCATACTTTTGAAGTGAAGTGAACAAGCTGTTCTTTTGAGTTAATCCTTTGCTTAAGGATTCCTCCATAACCCTTATCTAATGCATCAATTTGAACTATTTTAAAGCCATCAGGATGAGGAAGAGTTAGGCATACTAGTTCTTTTTTCTTCAATTTTATCTTCTTAATTTTCATAGTATGTCCATTTGGAAGGATTTTTCTTTAATCTTTCAAATAAATGCTTAGTATTATAAGTTAATTCTTTATAAAATTTTGAGATATAATTCAAACATCCTAAAAAGTTTTGCAATTATTGTTTTGCTCTAATTTCATTAAGAAATTTGGAGGCAAACTCTATTACTTAGTCAATAGAAATAATAGTACTATTTTTAATGAAGTGGCCAAGGAATCTGACCCTAGTTTGGAATTAACTGACTTTACTAAAGATTAGGGCCCTTGTATAAGAGACCTTTTACTCATTTCATAGTTCGTTATAAAAATTCTAGAGTTAAGAAATTTGGTAAAGAACTAGAATTTCCTCGAATGAAATCAATATCAAAATCAAACCTAAAAAGTATTCCTTACCATTTGGTAAATATTTTTTTTTTTAGTGATGTTTTTAACATCTTTAATAGGGGCATCTTTTACTTCCTTACAATCAATTCTAAAAAGGGATTTTTGATTTAACGTATCACTTTCAAATTTTTGAATACATAGCATAATAGCTAGGATTTCCTTTTTAATAGTAGTGTAATTAACTCTAACTACTCTCCAAACTCCTGAAGTAAAGTGAATAAGCAGTTCTTTTGCTTTAATCCTTTACTTAAGTATTCCTTTATAACCCTAATTTGATGCATCAATTTCAACTATTTTAAAAGCATCAAGATAAGGAAGAGCTAAACATAACAATTCTTTTATTTTCTATTTTATCTTCTTAACTACTTTAGTATCTTTATTCATCTAATCGAGAGGATTTTTTTGTAATCTTTCAAATAAAAACTTAGCATCATATGCTAAGTTTTTTATAAAAATCTAAAATATAATTTAGACATCTTAAAAACCTTTCTAATTGTTGTTTTTCTCTAATTTCTTCAAAAATTTTGAGGCAAACTTGATTGCTCGATTAATAGGAATAATAATGTCATTTTCAGTAAAATTGAAAAAAAAAACATCATCTTTTTAGCCAATATAGGGAGTCCAACTTGATTGCTCAGTTAATAGGAATAATTGTGTTATTTTCAATACGAATATAACCCTGGTTTGGAATAACATCATCCTTTTAGCCAATATAAGGAGTGCAATAACATGTAAAAATTGGTTTAAATGTTTAAAATGTTGTTCTATTGTGTTAAAAAATGCTAACATGTAATCAATATAAACAATAGTAAATATTGCATAGGTATTAAATATTTCATTCATAAACTTTTCAAACTCAAAAGATGCATTTTTAATCCAAAAGGTATGGCATTCCATTTATAGTGTTTGAATGATATTGTAAATGCTATTTTATACTTATCCTTTTCATGAATCTAGATTTGCCAGTAACTAAATTTCACATCAAATTTTGAAAATAATTGGGCTTCATAAAGCCTATTAAGCAAATATTTTTCATTAGGCAGAGGATACATAATCTGTCTCAAGGTCTTATTTAGAGGCTTATAGCTAATAACTAATTTTAGAACTCCTTGTTCCAAATCTATAGCATTTTCAACCTAAAATGTTGGGCAACTCTATGGGTTATTACTTTTTCTACTAATCCCTTTCTTTAAGACATCATCTATTTCATTTTTATAGATTTCTAAATGCCTTGATCCTATAGTTATAGGCTAGACCTTGGTAGGAATTTGATTTTCATTAAAAGTCACTTCTTATGGTAATTCCACTGCATGCTTTTTCCTATTCCAAAAAGCTACAGGAATCTTGACATAGACTATTGTTTCAAAACTCTCTTTGTATTTCATGTATCTTGACTTCAATAATAGAAGTATTAGTTTTTTCTTATAAATGTTTATTTAAGACTTCACTTTGAAGAGATTGAACGCATCTCTCTTTTTTCTTATTGTTTTTTGAAGCAAATTTATCTCCCTATATTAAAGGATAGATACAAATTTAAAACTAATAAGCTTTCCATCTATTCCTAAAAAAATCCCTTTATCACTAATTTCTCTAATAGGATATAACATATGTAAGAAAGGATTTCCAAAAAGAAAAAAATAAAATCTTGTGATAGGTTTTTAACTAATAAGAATGGAATTTCAATACAAATTCCTTTATTGAATATAAGAACTTGAGATAATTATGTGTAATGACAAGCTTACTTTTTTGTCAACAGTGTTTAACACTTCTTAATGAGAAGGTTGGACATGATGCAGGAAAGGTTTCAAGGGATGCAAGAGATCCATTGCATATTTTATAAGGTATGATAACACAAGCTAGAGCCAAAGAGATAAAAGAAGTACTAAATGAGCTAATTAAAGACATTTAGGCCAACCAAGCAACAAATGGTGCTAATTCAAGCATATTTAGAAGAGAACTTTGAGGTTGGATAACAAGTGCTACGCTTTAATTCATGTCTTAAGCTATTCTTAGGTAAGCTTCGGTTTGAGTGGTCTAGTCCATTCATGGTGACAAAGGGGTATCCACATGCAATTATTGAGGTGCATAGTGAGGCCATTAATACATTTAAGGTGAATGGGAAATATTTGAAGCCCTACTTGGTTAGTGAGGTGTTGCCTAAAGGAGTCACATACTCCACACAAAATGCCAACTACAAGTGATTTTGTGGTTGTCAAGCTTGTGACTACAAAAAAGCGCTTATTGGGAGGTAACCTAAGCCCTCTTTCTTTTCCATTCTCTATGTCTATTATTATTCTTTTCTTTTAAGCTTTTCAACAATTGTGCCCATACCTTAATTCTTTTGTTTAAGTTGTTTAGATTCAAGCATCTCAAATTGCTTCTTCCAATTGTCACTCTTTGAACATAAATTAAGGAAGTTTCTTTTCTTTTCTTTTTTTCTTTTTAGTTTATCTTCTCTTTCACATTGAGGACAATGTGTGATTCAAGTTTGGGGGGTAATTTATGATTTTTATGTGTGATTATATGTTTGTTTATATGTTTGGTATGATATTTGCAAATCTTTCCAAAATTTTGCATACTTGGCTAAACTTTGAACATAAAATTTGCTTTAAAAGGAGAATAAACATGTTATTTAGTGTCATGATTTACATTCGAATCACTTGTCATGTTAAACTATTGCCATTTTTTGTTTAGGATGGGCAATATCTTATAAAGTGAGATTAACCATGCTTGGATTTTCAATCATAGAAATGCATGTTCGTTATGAAAATTGTGTGAGCTATGTGACTATGCATAAGGTTTAAGTGTATTGCTTCTCTTGTGAATTTCTCCTTTGAGATAAGCCTAAATATGATGGATATGAACATATATGATCGAATAAGTTGAAATTCCTGTGTACTTTACTATTTTGAGTTGCTTAGTAATTGAGAGGTTTTGTTACAAAATGTTATCTTTTACTTCAAATGGTTGTTTGAATTATGAGTATGCAAAAAGCACTTTGAAAGTGTAACTTGTGGAGTATCCGAGTGCATTCATTACAAAATGTTTGTATTTGTATCAAAAGACAAGTGTACGAACTTAAAGAAAATTAAAGAAAAAAGAAAAAAAAAAACAAGAGAAGATGATTGTAGTAGTGAAAAGAGGTGATTGCAAGAGTAGTTGTTACATTATTTGATTATATGGGTAGTGTAACAAACATGATTGAGCTTGGAATTGTGTATTGATATGTGAGATTGAAAATGTGAGTATGCTAGCTTTTATTTATTTGTTATTGTTTTGTTGTAAGTGGAAAATGTGATGTTTTATGTGGGAGGTACCTTGGGTTTGATAGGTGATTTTAAATTGCTTGTTATTCTCTACTTTGAATATGATCTTTCACCTGCTTTAGGACAAGAAATCATACAAGTTTAGGGTTATTTGATGTGTGAAACCATTTCACATATTTTGTTTCACAATTTGGCCATTTTGTTTCTATTTATTATATTAATTAGTTTAATATTTTTTCTTTTCATTGCATTTATCCAGTTTTTTTTTTTCATTTTTATTTTGTAGGTTTAAGTGATGAATTGGGCTTTAAATGGACTTAAGGAGATAAATTTTTTGGACTAGGATGCCTCTCATATTTCAGCAAGAATTCTTCTTTTAGCAGTTTGGACACTATTTGGATTTTGGGTTATAACTATAGCTACAGACTGTGAATCGGGGGTCCTTTAGCTTTTTGGAAAGCTAAGACCTAGGGTTGTAACTTTCATAAAGTGCCTAACTCAAAATTTTGTCATTTTGATGAATATGAGTAGTTAAAACTTTTATTTTTGGGTAAGGACGTAGTCACTAAATTTTGTTACAACTTAAGATTCCAACTATTTTGAATGATCTTAGTTAAATTCAATTTGATACTTTTGCTTTTCATTCGTGTGAGTAACTAGGCATTATTTGCATGTTTAAGGTATTAAATGATGAAGCAAAACTGAAATTTTAATATTAGTTTGTAAAAGCATTAAACCTAGATTGTGTAGTTTAGAAATAAATTCACATCATTGGGATCACTGTTAAGAATTCCACAAATTTTAAGAGACTTTTGTTAGTTTCTATAATCATGAAAGTAGTGTAAGATTAATATGAGTGTAATTGTTAAGTCTTGAAAGAGATCATCATATACCTTAGGGAATTCAGTCATTGTTGTTGGCAAGTTTAATTCTAACAACAAGATGTTAAGTTTGTCATTAGTATTTAATTGATGAAATCTAAGTCCTAGAACCCTTGTTTATTGATTTTCATATTACATTTTAAAAATTGACTTTTAATTTCATAGTTAGATAAATCCCTTTTTATTTAGTTTATCTAGATAAGATAGAAAATTTGCATAATTTGGTACTTGAGTGTCCTCCTTAAGAGATTGATACTTGAAACTACAAATGCGGTGCCACCATTGGGGAATTTCTTCTTGTGATTGAATATACTTATGCATACCAATAATTTGGATGAAGCTAATTGATTTGGAATGATGGATCCATTTGAAATTGCATTTATAATGATCACAAAAGTTGTAATTGATGAAATAAGGTTGAAGGATTGCTAGGATTACACTAAGTCAAATATGTAGATGTTAAACTGCTTAAAGTAAGATTACCATTAGCATGCTTAAACTTGTCCAAGATGGTTGCATGACCCTACTTAACCACATTCAATTACATAGCGTATTCTTAAACACTTCTAGAGTTGCCATTCCAACCTTGCTTCCTTAGGTATGAGAAGGAGTAATGATGCCCCATGGTTTGAACAAAGAAATGGATAAATTTTAAAATTAAGAGATGAAAATAATTAGACTAGTGCAATAGGAACTGAAGTTACCTTTAGAGTTAACTCTATTCAAGTCCTTATAACCTATGCCCATATGTACTTTTCCATCCTTCTTTATTATAGATACAATGTTTGGCTAAGACATTTAGGGTTTTCCTAACTCCAAAATGACCCATTAGACCGCCTCCTTCAGCTTTTCTTAGAACTAACTCCCTTAAATAACTCATAGGCATGCATAAATGATTTTCCTAAAATAAAAAACTCTTATACTTATAAAATTTTTCAAATGCTAACTTCTCACATGTTCCATACACATTAGCAAAGTCAAGATTTTTCACATATAAATCTTTAATATATTCAAATACTAATAATTTTGTAATAAGTGTAGAGATAAGAGCATACATATGAGATAATGCATCAATTACCATATTTTCCTTACCTTATTTATATTTAATTATGTAGGAAAAGGTCTCAATCAATTCAACCTTCTTGGCATGTTTTTTGTCCAACTTTCCTTATCTCTTTAAGTGTTTCAGGGATTTATGATCAGAATGAATGACAAACTCTTTGGGTAAAAGATACTGTAAGGGTCTCCAAAGCTCTCACTAATGCCGACATCGCTTTATCATAAGTGGGATAATTAAAACTTGCCCTACTTAGCTTTTCACTAAACTAGGCAATTAAAGTCCTTTCTTGCCTTAAATAGCTCTAATGCCAATACTTGAAGTATCACACTCAATCTCAAAAGTTTTTGCAAAGTTATGTAAAGTAAGTAAGGGTCCAGAACTTAATTGTTCCTTAATGTAATTAAAAGCCTTTTGTCAATCACTACCCACTTAAAACCCATATTCTTTTTAATAACCTAAGTTAGTGGTGCAGCAATGGTGCTAAAGTCCTTAACAAAACATCTATAGAAACCAACTAGACTATGAAAGCTATGTACATCACTAACAGACTTACGTGCAAGCCAATCATAGATTGCCCTAACTTTTTCCTCATCAACCTCAATACTTCTAGCACTTATAACATTAGCATACAATTTCTTAGAATATAAAACAGTTAAAACAAAATGTTAATGATTAAGAAACTCTTTTAAGTTTTTGCTATAAACTAAAATATCATTAAAATACATAACCACAAATTTTCTAATGAATGCATGCAAAACATGATTAATTAATAGCATAAAAGTACTTAGTGCATTAATGAGACCAAATGGCATAACAAGTTGTTCATACAAACCATAGTTAGTTTTGCAAGTTGTTTTTCACTCATCTTTTTTTCTCATCCCAATTTGGTGATATTCACTTTTCAAATCAATTTTAGAAAAGACACATGAACCATGCAATTCATCTAACATGTCATCTTACCTAGGTATGGGGTAACAATACTTTACAGTGATTTTGTTGATTGCTCAATAGTTAACACACATCCTCCAAATCCTATCCTTCTTAGGTACAAGTAGAATAGGAACCATACAGGACTCATGCTTTCTTTCATATATCCTTTTGACATAAGTTCTTTAAGCTACCTTTAAATCTCCTTTATTTTTTGAGATTACTATTATATGCTAGCCAATTTAGAAAGGATGCACTAGGGATTAATTTGATACTCAAGTCTTCTCTTAAGCAGTAATTCACTTGGAACATCCTTAAAGAATACATTTTCAAAATCCTCCAGAAAAGAAATAACAATAATAGATAAAATGGGTCAAACTTTTAGTGTTAAAATAAGTCTCTTTGTTCAAAAGTACAATCATAGGTTGATTGGCATAAAATGCCCTTTTGACATCGCTTTCTTCTTTCTTTTTTATCTCACTCTCTCGTGTTCTCACTTTTTCTCCTCTCTCACTCTCTCATGTTCTCACTTTTTCTCCTCTCTCACTCTCTCATGTTCTCACTTTTTCTCCTCTCTCACTCTCTCATGTTCTCACTTTTTCTCCTCTCTTCTCTATTTTAGTTATCCTTTTCTTTTCAATCTCTCTTTTTTGTTCACTCTTATTTTTAATCCTTAATTGATCCCTATAAGCTTGTTGAGGTGTTAATGGTACTAGAGTGATGGGTTTTTTATTCATTACAAAGGAATATCAATTCTTGAAGCCATCATGCATAACTTGTTTGTCACATTACTATGATTTTCCTAATAGATATAACCCACATGCATAGGTATAACATCGCATAAAACTTCATCATGGTACCTTCCAATAGAAAATGACATGAGCACTTGCTTATTTATCCTGACTTTACTACTCTCATTCAACCATTGAAGTTTATATGGTCTAAGATGCATCATAATAGGTAAATTCAGCTTTTCAACCATAATTATGCTAGCTAGTTTTACATTTTTTATGACTTTTTCTTAATATGAACTTGTACTCTTACCTTTTGCCACTCAGATTTCCCCTTTCATTTCTTTGAAGAACTAAACAATTTAAATCAAAAGGATTGGTTTTAAATAGAATAAGGTAAATAGGGTAAAATTGAACTACTTAGAGAACAAGGAGTAAAAAGAAAAAAATGAAAAAGGACATTAAGGCAAATGAATTTAATGAACTAGACTCACCTTAACAAGATAAAGAGTTAAACTTAGAGGATAAACATGGATCACATAACAAGAAAATAAATGATAGAATATGGGTTAAGTAAGAAAAGTATATTATTATTGTGGCTAATTTGACCAAACCATTTAACTTCTACAAATAATTTGAATTTGATGTTTTTTTTTTGGTTCCTTGTTCTTTTTCTTTTTTATGGCTAAATATAAAACAATAGTAAAATACTTAGAGACAACAAGTGGAATTAAAAATAACACATTTTGATATTTATTTGCTCAAACAAACGAGCAAAGTAAGAAAGATTGCAAATTGATAGATTAGCATATCCGAATGGTAATGCACTTAATAGACAAACTAAATAAAAATAAATAAATCACAAGGTAACTAATTGAAAAATTAATTGATCTAACCTAATTTAGAGTCAAGCTTTGATACCAATTGATATGAACCCCAAAATACATGGCTTAAGGATGCAACACAAGCAAGAAATCAAACAATACCTAAGAATGCCAAGCCAAATTTCAATCCAACTAAACCTAGAACCAATATTCAAAGGAACACGAACTTAGGGTATTAATAAGAATATGAACACCACACTTCAGAAAACAAGAGAATTAGGAATGATGAGTCAGGTTGAATGCCATAAGAAGAGTTACTTCCTAATAAGTTTTGTAGTTCTTAAAAGAATCGAAGAAGAAAACTCTCGCACTTTATTTCTTTCAAATTGTCTAATTTTAGAAGTTATAAAAAGGTTCCTATTTATAAATTAAGATAGCAACCTTAAAAGAGACATAAATTCCTATTTTGATGCAGAAAACCCTAGAAAGACATGGCTTAGGGATCCAACACACACAAGGAATCAAAGAACAACCAAGAAAGCTAAATTAGAGTTTAATAACATAAATCCTAGACCTAACATTTGAAGGAACATGAACCTAGGGTATTTAAGAAGGATATGGATGCCACACTTCAAAAAAGAAAGGAATTGGGAGTGATAAGTCAATTTGAACACCATAAGAAGAAGTACCTCTTGATAAGTTCTTTAGTTCTAAAAAAAAACTAAGGGAGAAAAACCCTTGCTTTTTATTTCACTCAAAATTGTCTGATTTTTCAATGCTTACAAGGGGTGCTTATTTATAGGCTAAGATAGCAATCCGAGAGCAACACAAATTCCTACTTATAAAAAAAATCCTTATTTAGGAGGAATTCTTATTTAGGGACAAATTCTTACGCAGATAATAAACTCCTATTTAGGAATGAATGGTATTACTTAACCTTGACCCATTAAGTACTCCAATCATATTAATAAGGCCTGGACTCTCTTTCAAGCTTGAATTCGCACCATTTGAAGCTTGGTTGGCCTGAATGTCCTCAATCAGCCCATTTAGTGCCTCTTTCATCTTTTTGGCTCTAACTTGTGTTATTAGGCCTTCTGGAATGTGCAATAGACCTATTTCATCCTTTAAGGCCTTTCAGCCATCATCTCAAAGGTTTTTATCATTCCCCTCCTCCTTGAAAGGATTCATCCTTGAATCATCACTTATATCAAAAGGGGAAAATTAGAAACATTAAACGTTGCACTCATATTATACTCACCAGGAAGGTCTAATTTATAAGCATTATCTTTAATTCATGCTATAACTTGAAATGGACCATCTCCACTAGGTTGTAGCTTTAAATGTCTCTCAGCTAGGAATCATTCCTTGCGTATATGCACCCAAACCCAATTACCAAGTTCAAACACCACCTTTTTTCATCCCTTGTTGACATGGGATGCGTATTGATCAGTTCATTTTTCAATATATTGCCACACCTTCTCATGCAATTTTTTCACCATGTTAGCCTTATGTTCACTGTCTAAGCTAGCATACTCATCGATAGGTATAAGTACCAAATCTAAAGGAGTCAGTAGATTAAAATCATAAACAATTTTAAATGGAGAGTAACTAGTAACAGAATAAACACTCCTATTATATAGAAACTCAACATACAATAAAAAATCTTCCCATGCTTTCAAATTCATTTGAATAATAACATGCAAAAGAGTAGAAAGAGTTCGATTAACCACCTTAGTCTGCCCATTAGTTTGTGTATGACAAGTAGTTGAAAACAATAGCTTAGTACCTAACTTACCCCACCAAGACTTCCAGAAGTAGCTTATGAACTTTGTATGCCAGTCTGAAATGATGCTTTGTGGCATGCCATGCAAACGTACTACTCTAAAGAATAAGTCAGCCACATTGCTTGTATCATCAGTTTTATGGCATGGAATAAAGTGTGCTATCTTTGAAAATCAATCAACAATAACAAATATAGAATCTATACCCCTTTTTGATTGTGACAACCCTAGTACAAAGTCCATACATAAATCAACCTAAGGATGGCTAGGTATGGGTAAGGGGGTATACAATCCACAGGGTAAAACTCTAGATTTAGCCTGTTTGCATGTTTTGAATTTCTCACATATCCTCTCAACATCTTATTTCATGCATGGCCAAAAGAAATGTTCATTTAGGACATCTTGGGTTTTCCTAACTCCAAAATAACCCATTAGACCACCCTAATGAGCTTCTTTTACAACCAACTCCCTCAAAGAACTCTTAGGCATGCATAAATGATTTTTGCTAAATAAGAAACCCTCATGCCTATAAAACTTTTTAAAGGCTGACTTCTCGCATGCTCTATATACACATTAGCAAAATTAGGATCATTCACATATAAATCTTTAATATCTTTAAATCTTAACAAGTATGTAGTATGTGTAGAGATAAGGGCATACCTACAAGATAATGCATGAGCTACCACATTTTCCTTACCTTGTTTATATTTGATAATGTAAGGAAAGGTCTTAATGAATTCAATCCACTTGGCATGTCTTTTGTTCAACTTTCCTTGTCCCATCTAGTGCTTCAAAGATTCATGGTTAGTATGGATGACAAACTCCTTAGGCTAAAGGTAATGTTGCCATGTCTCCAAAGCCCATACCAATGCATACATCTCTTTATCATAAGTAGGATAATTAAGGCATACTCCACTTAACTTTTCACTAAAGTAAGTAATTGGGCCCTCTTCCTACATTAAAACAGTTCCTATGCCAATGCAAAAAGCATTACACTTGATCTCAAAAGTTTTTGCAAGGTTAAGTAAAGCAAGTAAGAGTGCAAAACTTAATTTTTTCTTGATGTAATTAAATGCCTTGTCTTGGTCACTTACCCACCTAAAAATCATGTTCTTTTTATAAGCTTAGTGACTGGTGCAGCAAGGGTGCTAAAGTCCCTAACAAAGCATCTATAGAAACTAACTAGACCATGAAAACTACGCACATCACTAATTGACTTAGAAGTAGGCCAATCTTGGATAGCCCTAACTTTTTCCTCGTCAACCTCAATACCTTTAGCACTCACAATATAGCCAAGAAATATGATTTGATTGGTACAAAAGGAACATTTCTTGAAGTTAGCATACAATTTCTTAGAATATAAAACAATTAAAATAGAACGTAAATGATTAAGATGCTTTTCTAGGCTTTTGCTATTGACCAAAATTTCATCAAAATACACAACCACAAATTTACCAATGAATGGACACAAAGCATGATTCATTAATCACAAAAAAGTGCTTGGTGCATTAGTGAGACCAAATGGCATAACAAGCCATTCATACAAACCATACTTAGTTTTGAAAGCTATTTTCCACACATCTCCTTCCCTTATCCTAATCTAGTGATATCCACTTTTCAAATCAATCATAGAAAAGACACACGGATCATGCAATTCATCTAACATATCATCTAACCTAGGTATGGGGTAATGATACTTTATAGTGATTTTGTTGATCGTTCGACAATTAACACACATCCTCCAAAGTCCCATCTTTTTTAGGTACAAGTAGGACAGGAACAGCACAAGGACTCATGCTTTTCCTCACATATCCTTTTGAAATGAGCTCCTCAACCTGCCTTTGAAGCTCCTTTGTCTCCTTAGGATTACTCTTATATGCTGGCTTGTTAGGGATGGATGCACCAAGGATGAAATATGTTTGATGCTCAATTCCTCTCTTAGGTAGCAATCCACTTGGGACATTGTCAGGGAATACATCTTTAAAGTCTTGCAATAAAGCAACAACAACACTAGGCAAAGACGGTTCAAACTTGTTAGTGTTAAAATAAGCTTTTTTGTACGAAAGTATGATCATAGGTTGTTTGGCATAAAATGTTCTTTTGACATCACTTTCTTTTGCATAGAATCTTTCTATTTTCTTCTCTCTCTCTTGTGTACTCATGTTTTCTCCTCTCTTTTCTCTTTTGTCAATCTCTTATTTCTGTTCACTCTCACTTTTTATCCTTGACTGATCCTCATAAGCTTGTTGGGGTGATAATGGTACAAGAGTGACAAGTTTTCATTCATTACAAAAGAATATCAATTCTTGAAGTCATCATACATGACTCGCCTATCAAACTACCATGACGTTCCTGATAGAATATGGCTCACATGCATTGGTACAACATTACATAAAACTTCATCACAGTACCTTCTAATAGAGAATGACATGAGCACTTGCTTATTTACCTTGACTTCACCACTCTTATTCAACCATTAAAGTTTATGTGGCCTAGGATGCTTCATAATAGGTAAATCCACTTTCATAGCAACATTAGTGCAACTCCCACCATCAATAATCATATTACATACCATATCTTTGATGAGACACCTCGTCTGAAAGATATTATTTTGTTGCACCTCATTTGCTTCATTTACTTGCACATTCAATGCTCACCTTATAACAAGAGCTACTCCATTAACCGAATACTCCTCTCCATCACTTTCACCCTCTGATGATGGCACAAAATCATGATCTAATTCATTTGTAGTTTCAACATCACTATTACCTCTTAAGATCATTGCTCGTTTATTTGGCATTGAGATGCAATGTGACCCCTACCTAAACACTTAAAACATTTAACATCTCTATTTCTACTTGGTTGGGGGTCAGAATTACCTACCTCCTTGGTAGAACCCACATTTTTGTGCTTGGAGAGCTTGGTTTTGGACTTGTAATTGGCCTTCTCATCCTTTTTACTCCAATTTAGCTTCCAAGATAAGGTAGAACCCAAGTTTTGCCTCATTCGTGTGGAACCCTTTCTTTTAAGTTGCCTTTCAACTTTCTTTGCCATATGCACCATGTCTTCCAATTCCATATAATGTTGCAATTTAACCACATTGGCTATTTCTTTATTTAGCCCTTGTAGAAATCAAGTCATGGTTGCCACTTTATCTTCTTTTACATTCGCCCTAATCATTGTAATCTCCATCTAATTATGGTAGTCCTCCACACTTTTGGTGCCTTAAGTGAGCCTTTGTAACCTTTGCTACAACTCTCTATAATAGTGAGTAAGGACAAACCTCCTCCTCATGATAGCCTTCATCTCCTCCAATGTATCAATAGGCCACTCACAATTTCTTCTCCTAGTCAAAACAAGTTGATCTCACCAAATAATAGCAAAATCAGTAAATTCAACAGTAGCAAGTTTTACCTTTTTCTCCTCGGAATAGTTGTGGCAAGCAAAAATAAATTCAACCTTCTTCTCCCATTCTATGTACACATCAAGATCATTCTTACCTTGGAATGGAGGAATTGTCATTTTAATACTGCCCAAATCATGGTCATAGGTGCCTTGCCTCCCAAATTCTCTATAATCCTTTCTATTATTAGTAGTTCTAGCTACAGTAGTTCAATTATCAAACTCATCATCTTCTACATCATCTTCATGGTCATAGGCACATCTCAATTTCCTTCTTGCTTTCCGAGCCTCATATTCCCTATGCCTCCTTTGTAACTCTACTATTGTATTAGCTTGCTTCTCCATCCTCCCCCTCATATCATCAAATTTGGTATTCACATGCTCAAATTGTTGTTGTATAGCTTGATCATGAAGGACACATCATTGGCTCCCTTTTGAGCTACACCTTTGTGTTTGGATATCATAGTATTACTTCTACACAAAATAATTAGGATACCTCATAGAACACTCCCTTACGTGTTTCACTCAAATGAAGATGTCACACTCCCTCCTATTTACAATCTTTATGTCTTTTTCTTTATATGAACTTTCACTCTTACCTTTTACCACTCGGATTTCCCCTTTTAGCTCTGTAAAGAACTAAGCAAACTAAATTAAAAGGATTGATTTTGAGTAGAATAAGATAAATGGCATATAATTGAACAAATTAGAGAATAAGGAGTCAAAAAAAATGAAAAAAAGGATAACAACACAAACGAATTAAATAAACTAAATTCACAAAAATCAAAATAAGGGGTTAAACCTATAGGACAAACTTGGATGACACAACAAGAAAATAGATGATAGAATTGGAGTTGAGGTAGGAAACTATATTATTGCTATAGCCAATATGACCAAGCTGTTAACTTTTATCGACAACTTGAATTTGATGCCTTCTTTCTTTTGTTCCTTTTCTTTTCTTTTTCTCCTTTTCTTTTCATTGCTTTTTTCTTTTCTTTTCTTTTGCTCAACACAAAACAATTGTAGAATACTTAGACACAATAATTGGAATTGAAATTAACACATTTTTTATCGTTATGATCTCAACTAAACAAACAAAAGAGAAGGATTGCAAACAAGCAGATTAGTACATTTGAATGGTAATGCACTTAATAGACAAACTAAATAGAAATAAATAAATCACAAGGTAGAAATTTGAAGAATGAGTTGATTCAACCTGATTTAGAGTCAGGTTTTGATACCAACTGATGTGAAAAACCCTAGAAAGATGTGGCTTAAGGACCCAATGCACACAAGAAATCGAAGAACAACCAGGAAAGCTAAATCGAAGTTTAATGAAACAACCTTAGACCCAACATTTGAAGGAATATGAACCTAGGGTATTTAAGAAGGATATTGACATCACACTCCATAAAAGAAAGGAATTGGGTGTGATAAGTCAATTTAAATGCCATAAGAAAAAGTACCTCTTGATAAGTTCTTTAGTTCTCAAAAGAACCGAGGGAGAAAAACCCTTACTTTCTATTTCACTCAAAATTGTGTAATCTTTTAGAGCTTGCAAGAGGTGCCTATTTATAAGGTAAGATAGTAATCCTAAAGTAGCACAAATTTCTACCTATGAAAAATCCTTATTTAGGAGGAATTCCCATCTAGGGACAAATTCATACACAAACAATAAATTCCTATTTAGGAATGAATGCTATTACTTATCCTTGACCCATTAAGTACTCCAATCATATTAATAAGGCCTAAACTCTCTTTCAAGCTTGAATTCACACCATTTGAAACTTGGTTGGCCTAAATGTCCTCAATCAGCCCATTTAATGCCTCTTTCATCTTTTTGGCTCTAGCTCGTGTTATTAGGCCTTCTGGAATGTGAAATGGACCTTTTGCATCCTTTGAGGCCTTCCACCCATCATCTCTAAGGTTCTCATCATATTTAGAACAAATCCCTATTTGGGATAAACTCTTATCCAAGACAAACTCTTATTCAAAAAACTTCTACTTTTATACCAAACACTTACTTAGGACAAACTCCTATTTAAGAGTGAATACTATTACTTAATCTTAGCCCATTAAGCACTTCAATCATATTAATAAGGCTTTGACTCTCTTTCATCTTTTTGGCTCTAACTTGCATTATTGGACCTTCTGGAATGTGCAATGGATCTCTTGCATCCTTTGAAGTCTTCCATGCATCATCCCCAAGCTTCTCATCAACATAGGTACCAAAACATCAAGACAAAGCTGACATGGCTTATGCCCTGTTAAAGTTACTTTTCTTGATGAATGAAGACTTGTGATTATTTTTTCTTTTAGCAATCAATTCAATTTGTTAAAGAGGGTTTTTTTTTTTATTATAGATAAGATATGAGTTTTGAATGCTAGATCTCATCTTAAAATTTTAAAATTTAGTGTTCATTAGGCTATGCTTAATGGTTATTATGTTGTTAGCACTCAAATACCCAGTAGTCATATATGCACTGAATATGTTTAGGTCACTTCACTAGTTATATTACAATCAAAATTCATTAACCTAAAGCTCCTCTTTAGCCTATATACACCAATTTCCTCTAACAACTCAAGTATCTCTAAGTTACATACACATGCATATTCTTTTTGTTTCTTTGCATTCACTTATTTCCTTTATCTCTCATGGTAACATCTAATTCAAATTTTGCAATTCTGATGTTGAATTCCCAATATAACCTTCCTTAGCCTTTCTCTATTTCATAGGTGTTTAGTTCAATAAAATTCATTCAACTTGAACTCCTTGTTTTCTGTGATGATACTCAACTTACATACACCATTAGTACTTAAGTACCTAACATAGTTCACTATGCCCTTTTGAATAAGTTCAAATCAATTGATCAACTACATATCCATTAAAAGCTCCTAATGTGTGCTCTTCCAATGCCTATAAATACTACGATTCCTTAAGATCCATGGGTGAGCGAGGACTACACTCCCTTTAGATTTACTACTCTCACCTAACTCCATTGACAACATCTAATTAAGTTTCAACATGCTAATGCTAGGCTCACAATTCAACCTTCCTAACATTTCTTTGTTTCATATTTATTAAGTTTGACCAAGTTCCTTCAACCTAATTTGATCAATGCTCTTCATGTCTTTCGTATTAGAGCAATATTGGCTTACCTTTGCTAATTTTAATAGATTAACCGACATAATTAGTATGTTGAGCTTGTTGTTGAGAACTACTATGAACATATGCCAAACAATAGTCATTATATACTTCTATAATTGACTAATTGGCTTGACTAATTAATGCATTCACATGAACTATTTATTTTGGATTCACACTCTCATATAAAGTAGTTAAATTAAGATTATAAACCTTATAGTCTAAGAAAAGGATAAAAACAATAGTGATTAAGTAAACATTTGAAATTATTTTAAAATAACATGGCCATTTGGCCTTCATGATCTTAATAAGTTCTTGTTTTTCTTCAAATTTCATTTTATTCTTAAATAGCCATGATATCAATTCCTTTCATTACAAAGAAATGCATTGTTGAAAATAAACACTAGATATAGATAATATGTATCATTAAAAATTTTCAAACTATCTAAAATTTCTTCTTACATTGTATTGATATAAAGAAAAATTATAAATATTAGTTGCAATAAATAATTGTTATATTATTTATAAAATTTCATTAGAACAAATGGTTAGTTTTAGTTCTTGTTCTAATTGGTTCTCACTTGTTTCCAATTCAAGTTCTAATACCAAATTTTAAAGAGGGAGAATTGAAGTCAAATGCTAGTTAATACTAAAATTGTGAAGTTGGCCGAGCTTAAGTTCTAGGTATGACTTAAGTAATTTTTGACTCAACTTCAATTCTAACCAGAATTGTAGTTAGCCTTTCTAACACTAATAATATTTAGGAAGCGAAAATAGTGAATGTCATTAAGTTGATACTTGTGTGGTTTGTTAATTGTCTTCGTTCTTTATGTCATGTGTATTAAAGGTCTCGAAAATAAACAATTTGTTAATTTGAATAATTTAAGAAATAAATTAATATACCCTTTTTCATCTATTTGAAAAACCAAATGGATCCCATTTGGTAGTCAATGGTCAAACATTTCCTTTTAGAATATTGTAAGAGAATTCTTATTTTTCTTGGCTTTTTGATTTTGTCTAAGATTATTCCAAGTATAAATTACTAGTTAAGTGGAGATGAGTTGTATTTTTATTTTATTATAAGTACTAATTCATCCAATAAAGATACATCCCACTCATTAAGAACAAAAACCTATTAGCCACCAACACAAGAGTAGTCTCCTTAAATTAATTTATTGAACCTTTATTCTTATAAGGATCATTAGTGATGCTTCAAGGAACGACTTTGTTAAAAGAGTTGATATCCAAGAAATTATGTTTGTGACAAATACACTATTCATTGTCAATGCAAGTACAACCTGGGCACCTGATACATTTCCCAAAATTCACACAATCAGCCACTACTTTGCATCCCAAATGAATAATTGGCCACTACTTTATTGCAGGAATTTGAGGATGTATTCCCTGACGATGTTCAAAGTAGATTGCCACCTAAGAGAGAAATTGAGTATTAAATTGATTTCATCTTTGGTGCATCCATCCCTAATTGGCCAGCAACTAGGAGTAATCTTGAGGAGACAAAGGAGCTTCAAAGGTTCAAAGGTAGGTTAAGGAAGTTATTTCAAAAGGATATGAAAGGGAAAGCATGAATCCTTGTGCAGTAACTCTTCTACTTGTACAAGAAAAGTTGAACAAAAGACATGCCAAGTGGATCATCTCCTCAACCTTTCCCTACATCATCAAGTATAAACAAGGCGATGATTCGAGGACAAATCCTTTCAAGGAGAGGAGGAATGATGAGAACCTTCAAGGTGATGGGTGGAAGGCCTCAAAGGATGTTAAAGGTCCATTGCACATTTCAAAAGGCCCAATAACACGAGCTAGAGTCAAAAAGATGAAAGAGGCACTAAATAGGCTGATTGAGGACATTCAAGCCAACCAAGTTTCAAATAATGTGAATTCAAGATTGAAAAAGAGTTCAGACCTTATTAATATGATTGGAGTACCTGATAGGTTAGGACTAAGTAATAGCATTCACTCCTAATGAGGGGTTTATTGTCTGTGTAAGAATTTGTCTTTAGATAGGAATTCCTCTTAAATAAGGATTTTTCTTAAGTAGGAATTTGTGCCTCTTTAAAATTGCTATCTTAGCTTATAAATAGGTATTTATTGTAAGCTTTGAAAGATCAGACAATTTTAAGTGAAATAGGAAGCAAAGGTTTTTTTCCCTTGGTTCTTTTAAGAACTAAAAACCTTATCAAAAAGTACTTTTTCTTGCTGTGTTCAAATTTACTTATCACTCTTAATTCCTTTCTTTTATGAAGTGTGACATCCATATCCTTCTTAAATACCCTAGGTTCATGTTCCTTTGAATGTTGGGTCTAGGGTTTGTGTTATTAAAGTTTGATTCAACTTTCCTGGCTGTTCTTTGATTCTTTGTGTGTGTTAAGTCCCAAAGCCACATCTTTTTGGGGTTTTCCACATCAGCAACTTAATCTTAGGCTTTTAAAGAACTCTCAACCTATTGCACAAATGCTTGAAACCTATTGATCAACCCTAAAGCTTCATGAAAAGGGTGTTCAACCACTATTCTCTAATGGCATTCATTTAGGGGACCATCCTGAGCACATTTTGTTTGGGGTGGCAATATAGGAGTTAAGGCTGAATTGTAATTTTTGACCTAAAAGGAGCCTTTAAACCCTTTTGACATTGCATGAAAGCTATTAGACATAAAAGAATCACACTAGTCTCTATCACTTCCTAATTTGTTTTTTTTTTTTCTTTGCACTATAATCATGCAAGTTAGTTTCTTTCGAAGAGAAGGCATAAGCACAATTATCTACCATTGAAAGGGGAGGGAGAGAAAGGGGGTTCAATCAAAAGAGAGAGAACCTTTTGATGGCTGTATCTTTAAGATTGTATGTTTTTTTTTTTTTTAATTTAAGGGTTAAAAATCTGAGTCTTGTTTCTACTAGGGTTTAAGGATCTTAAGTATGATGTTTATTTTTATTAGTTGAAAATTCTAATATTTGGAACTTAGAATCAAGTATAGCAAATTATTTTTATCACTTGATCTATACAAGTTAAAATATACAATAACGAAAACTCATGATCTTAGATTTTTTTTAATATCAATGAATATTTTTGAAAAAAAATTACAGTATCTACTAGAACTTATATATTGCTGCACTCCAAGATATAAAAACATTTTCACCTTTGTAAAGGTGTTTTGGTCACTAAAAATAGTTTAGGGCCCAATGGTCCTACTAATAGACACCCAAAAAAAATATATATATTGCCTTGATGGACAAAAAATATAAAGAAATATATTTAGAATACAAAGCAATAATTTCAAATGTAGAAAAGTTTGTACATTTAAAAAAAATATATATCTCACAATCTTTAATGATTCCAAATGCAGAAATGATGTGCACCTAGCTTAAACCTATTGAATAGGTGTATATGGTTGAAGATACCATTTATAGAGTGTTCTTGGATTTCTCCTTTTCTTAATAAGTTTACATGCCTAACAAATTTCTATCATGGTTTCAATATAATTCATTTCATAATATTATTTAATGCTTATGCCATAACAAGCCAAGGTACCTAGAATATGACATAATTTACTTAGCCTTTTATGGCATTCTAGTAAACTTAGGAAAAAAAATCCTCTAGAACCACAAATTCAATCTATATATAAAGGGTATTGAGAAACCCATGCATTTTCATCTTTGACTAATAAAGAGAGGCATTTTTGCAGCAACTCTTTGTTCATAACCTATAACAAAGAGGATGCAGTGAATGTTTCAAGGGCTTAACTTTCCAAGTCATGCAAATTACTAATAAGACATAAAGAGGCCAAAGCTTGCATATAAGAATTCATCAACTCTAACACGACAAATGTATAAACCTTTTTATGGATAATAACAAAGTTGAAGGCCCCTGTATATAATATTTAGCCAACCATTAGGGAAATATTGCTAACACTAATGCATCATAAGATTAGTATGACAATATGACAAAGAATATTTGCAAAGTTCAAAGATTATTAAAACCTTGGTTTAGGATCCCTCCTAGCTGTTTTCTAGGTAAGCAACTGGTAACAAGTTTATGAGTCGAATTTACTATGACTCCATAGGAAAATTCAGTTAATATTATAAGTTCCTTTCCATTCCACTTATGTTCAATAGAGTTAAACTTCTGATGCGGAAAACCCCAAAAAGACGTGGCTTAGGGACCCAACGCA
>JAHOYR010000009.1:3705358-3733629 GCA_023213295.1 Bruguiera hainesii
TGTGTGTTGGGTCCCTAAGCCACGTCTTTTTGGGGTTTTCCGCATCAACATGCCTTGTTCTATTTCAATAATATTAAATATGTGAGATTTAACTTCATTTGACGAATAAAAATTTGACTAGCTTTTAAACTATCTAGTAAACTTATTTATCATAAATCTTGCTATTTCAAGGTTAAAGTTACGTCCTTTAGATTTTGTAGTAGTGGCAAAGATCATCATATAATGGAGCAGAAAAAGAATTTGATTTCCTAACATTCTATCTAAATTCCATTTTACAATGTTGTAAGCATTATATTGTACATAATTGTACTTCAATTGTTCCTTTAATAAGAGGTCAACCAGTGTAACTTTGAGATAATATAGTTTTGTAAAGACTTTATTGAAAGTCATTTTGTTAATTCTTATGCTTTCCTTCTTATAAAAAGGTGATAAATCCTTTTGATTTGGATAATGTTCTCGTAAGAACTTTCTTTCATTTTATCTATATAATCTTTAGCCTCTAATTCTTCTTTTGTAATATGATTCACTTTTCTTAATATAGAAGCATCTTTTTCTTTTAACTCTAGGTTTTTTAACCTTTTAATTATTTCATTGACTAATTTTATCTTTAGAAGATTTTTACTTAACATATTGTAATTTATTTCTTTTGAAGACATAGGTTTAAATAAAATCCTTTTTCCATTTTTGGTCAAACTAGAGGTTTTGGAGTTTTCGGAGCTACTTCTTTTATCTTTTCTTTAACCCTATTAGACTGATTTCTTATAGATTAAAGATAAAGATTAGTATAATTTCCTTACTTTATAATAGCACTAGTAGAAGGTTCCATTTTATATGATGAAACTATAACCTCATGGTCTTTTATCTTTATACTTAGGTTAAGTATAGGCAAGTGAATGCTAATAACCATTTTTTCTTTTCTTGTAACATATTCTTGATATACTTTTTCAAGAACCATAAATTCATTTGGGGCAAAAAAAATTGGGAAAGATTTTTCTGAAGTTTGCAGACCTGATCCAAATAAGTAAATATATTTATAGTTCCCATACTATTGGTTTATATATATTATAGTGTTTATGTCATACTTCTCATTCTTTTTCATTAAACGTCATTAAAAACTATGGGAATAAGTCAAAAACGTCTTTTTTATGGTATTTTCAGGAGAGTAAAATAAGTCTCATACCTTTTCACCTATCTCATTAACAATTTCAAGAAAATAAAGACTCCTATCTTTATCCTTATAACTAATATTAGAGAGAAAAGGAGATCTAGGCCAAAAAGCGTAACTTGATGGTTCTCGTGGTTCATTAATCACTGAAGTGGAATTTGAGGAAGGAAAGTCAACTCCATTCTAAGGTTAATAGACTTATTCTCTTGTTCTTCTAATACCTTTCAATTTAGTAATTAGCACTGAGGAGGTAGAGAATCTAGGTTTAACCTTTTCTTTTTCCTTTTTGAGGTTTAACCTCACATTTCTAGATAGAGCAAATTGGATTTTGACATCCCCCTCTTGGAATTCAGTTACTTTTTCCACTTGTTTATCAACTTGTTTAACAGGTTCAACTGCCTTTTCTAATATCCATTTTTTAGGTAATTTAACCTGACCCTAAGCAATTGTTTTAGGGATCATAACATTAGTCAAAAATAATGTAGTAGTTCCTTTATTAGCATATCTTACTAAAAATTTTTTAATTCCTGAAATGTCATTATAACCTTATAATGTATCTTGTGAATAAGGATTAGATTTTCCAAAATAGACGTCATATCAAATCCTTCAATTTTAATATCCAAACATAGAGCATGTATCAAATTAGAATCTGATAATGACAAGGTAAAATTAGGAAAACAAAAGAACCAAATAGGCCTATCACTAAGAGTAGACTCAATTACTCCTAATAAGGAGTCATGAAATCAGTTATGTCTTTTGTCTCTAACATATATAATTGCAAAGTTATTTAAACTCATTATAGTAGAAGATTTTATTGCTACTTGCACCATCCAATATGGATACATTTATACCTTTGTTGATATGAGCTAATAAACTCTTATAATAGTAAAAAAAACATCATTCTAACCCTAAGTTAAAGGTAAAGCTTCTTCAACAATTTTAATAACATAATCAATCTTAGAAAAGAAACTTCCTTATTTAGGGAGGATACATAAATTTTTGAAGATTACTTTATTGTATTCATGTGTTGTTACATCATTGCATTGTCTACAATAGTTGTAGGGAAGCTACCAATTTTTCCTTACATTTTTTTTTTTTTCATTCATATGTAGTAGGAAATGCATTCTTTTTGTGTATGACTGAAACATGATCTTTGGTATGTGCTAGAAGAGACTTGTGGTTATATATCACTTGATTCAGTAAACTCTTGACTATCACATAAATGCTGATTTGCATATGCTGTAATTTTTTAATAGCCTTAAAATGTCATCTTCACTTATAGTTATATTACATGATATTTTTTTTTTTTTGTGAAGGTGCAAACTATAGTATGGGAGAGAAATTATTGTCACTTGCTATCATGGATTTGTTGATCTCTCACATCATTTAAGTCATTTGATATTACCATGATTTCTTCTATATTGAATGATATCAATTGTAAATGTTACCATCTTGTGTTTCATAGGGAGAGAGTATTTCACAAATGGCTTATTACTTCTTAGAAAAGAAGATAATATGATATTGAATTTTATTGATAAGATTACAGATCCAAAAGAAAAAAGACGATAGTTAGAGAAAAATCTTCATCTATCTCGAAACAAGACTAGGGTTAAAGAACTAAAAGAAGATTATAGTCTAAAATTTGTTATCTAGAAAATTAGAAATAACCATTTTAGTTCAAAACCTAGAAAAGTAGCAATAGAACCCTCTATTAGAGAGCTTAAAGATGAAATTAATTAGTTAAAAATAGAGACAAAAGGATTAAAAGAAAAAGTATTAGTACTAAAATTAGTAATTAAAAAGGATGAAGATACTTTTGATACTCTAAGTACTTCTTTAAAAGAAGAATTAAGTACCCTCTAATATGTCAATTTAATTGATAGGGTAAAAGGATGCTTGTTATCAAGGATAAATTATCTCAAGCTAATATATGCAACAAGAGAATTTGTTTCGAAATTCCATTCATATTGGTTAAAAAAAACTATCATAAGATGTTACTTTGGGAAATCCTTTTTTGCACATACTATATCCTACTGAGGAAATTAGTGATAAAGGGATTTTCTTAGAAATAAATGGAAAACTTATTAGGTTTAAGTTTATATCTATCCTTAATATAAGGAGATAGACTAACTTCAAAAGATAATAAAAAGAAAAGAGAGATATATTCAATCTCCTTAAAATGAACTAAAAAATAAAAATTTACAAAAGAAATTTAATATCCTGTTATTCAAGTCAAGATACAGGAAATACAAAAAAGGTTAAAAACAATAGTCTCTACAAAAATTCCTACCAAGGCCTAGCCTATAACTATGGAGCCAAGGCATTTATAAATCTATGAAAAGGAAATAGATGATCTCTTAAAAAAAGGGCTTATTAGCAAAAGTAATAGCCTATGGAGTTACCTAGCATTTTATGTTGAAAATGCTGCAGAGTTAGAGTAAGGAGTTCCAAGATTAGTTATTAACTATTAGCCTTTAAATAAAGCCTTGAGATGGATTAGGTATCCTATACCTAATAAAAAAGATTTGCTCAATAGACTTTGTGAAACCCAAATATTTTCAAATTTTGATATGAAATCTAGTTATTGGCAAATTTAGATTCATGAAAAGGATAAGTATAAGATCGTATTTATAATATCATTTGGGCACTATGAATAAAATGTAATGCCTTTTGGGTTACAAAATGTACCCTTTTAATTTCAAAAAATTATGAATGAAATATTTAATACTTATTTAGAGCATTTACAATTGTTTATATTGATCATGTGTTAGTATTTTCTAACATAATAAAATAACATGTTAAGCATTTAAACATATTTTTAAAGGTTAATGAAAAATCTGGATTAGTTGCATTTGAAAGATTAAAGAGTAGGTTTAAATGCTTTAAATGTTAAGAGGGTAATAGGTTTAAATTCCTTGATCACTTCATTAAAAATGATACTAATATTCCTATTGACCAAGCATTCAAGTTTTCCTCTAAATTTCTTGAAAAAATTAAAGAAAAACAACAATTGCAAAGGTTTTAGGATACTTGAATTATATTTCAAAATTTTATAAAGACTTAGCTTATGATACTAAGCCTTTACTTCAAAGATTAAAGAAAGATCCTCCTAAATGGGAAGATGAGCATACTAAGGCAGTTACGTAGATAGAATTGAAGACAAAAGAATTGCCATGCCTAACTCTTCCTTATCTTGATACCTTTAAAATAGTTGAAGTTGGATGCACAAGATAAGGGTTATAGAGGAATCCTTAAGCAAAGGATTAACTTAAAATAACAACTCGTTCGCTTCACTTTAGGAGTATAGAGAGGAGCTAGAGTTAATTACTCTATTGTTAAAAAAGAAATTTTAGCTATTATGCTATGTACTCAAAAATTTAAAAGTGAATTGTTAAATTAGACATTCCTTTTAAAAATTGACTATAAGGCAATAAAAGATGTTAAAAAAATTGTCTCTAAACAAATCTTTACTAGATGACAAGGAATACTTTCTATATTTGATTTTGGTATTGAGTTTATTAAAGGAAATTCTAATTTTTTTCTAAATTTCCTAACTCGTGAATTTTTGTAAAGAGTTAAGAAATAAGTAAAAGGCCTCTTATACAAAGGCCTTAGTCTTTAGCAAAGTTGGTTAATTCATTGGCTAAAGGTGCGAGAGAAAAGGAAGTTGATAAACTTCTTGATGATGCTTATGACGGAGCTATGGATAAATCCATTACATATTCTTTAATTCCTAAGCATTTTTTTTTATGTGCTATTGCAACTTAGACCTATTGAAGTTGCACAATTTTATCTTAAAGATGATATATATCCTTATAATAATATGAAGGATTGTCTATATTATTAGTAGATACTTCATGAAGTAGGTTTGGTGGCTATTGAACCCATAGAAAGAGGATATGGAAATGGATCTAGCTATGACTTTAGAAATTGGGCTTATGCCAAATTCAAAGTAAAGAAAATTCTTTATTTAGAGGATTGGCAAGGGAATCTCTTTGGCTATTGAGAAGAAAAAGAATGGTAGAAGGTTAAAACTACAATTACTTTGATTATATCAAAGTATGAGAAAAAGCCTTATAGGTAGAGGAAATTTAGATGGTTCATTCAAATATATCTTCTGAATGACCTAAAAAGATTTTCAAATTGGTTTGAAACCTAATTTTTTAAGTGGGATTTACATCATTTAACACTACCCTCTAATGTAAGAACTATTTATGAATAGTTTTGTGAAGCAAATCAAGAGGTTAAAGACCCCTCATTAATGTTTGTAACCTAATATCATGTTCCATGGATTATTAAATGAGATTATACCATTATGACTAAGCAAGCTAACAACCTAGATGTTGATATTAGACATATTCCATGGCTAGCAAGATAGATTAATATCCGATGGTGGGAAAATTTTGACTTTTCTTAATGATGGAGTCTACATATGATGCGAAAAACCCCAAAAAGGCTTGGCTTAGGGATCCAACACACACAAAGAATCAAAAAACAACCAGGAAAACTAAATCAGAGTTTAATAAAACAAAGGAACATTCAAAGGAACACAAACCTAGGGTATTATGGATGTCACACTCTAGAAAAGAAAGGAATTGGGAGTGATAAGTCAATTTGAACACCACAAGAAGAAGTACCTCTTGATAAGTTCTATAGTTCTCAAAAGAAATGAGGGAGAAAAACCCTTGCTTTCTATTTCACTCAAATTTTCTTGATGTTTCAAAGCTTAAAACGGGTGCCTATATATAGGCTAAGATAGCAATTCTAAAAAGGTACAAAGTCTTACTTGAGAAAAATCCTTATTTAGAAGGAATTCCTATCTATGGACAAATTCTTACACAGACAATAAACTCCTAATTAGGAGTGATAGCTATTACTTAGTCTTGACTCCTTAGGTAATCCAATCATATTAATAAGGTTTGGACTCTCTTTCAAGCTTGAATTCATACCATTTGAAGTTTATTTGGCCTGAATGTCCTCAATCAGCCCATTTAGTGCCTCTTTCATCTTTTTGGCTCTAACTTGTGTTATTGGGCCTTCTGGAATGTGCAATGGACCTTTTGCATCCTTTAAGGCCTTCCACTCATCATCTCTAAGATTCTCATCATTCCCCCTCTTCTCAAAAGGATTCATGCTTGAATCATCACCTACATCAAATGGGGAAAGATCAAAAACATTAAATGTTGCACTCATGTTATACTCACCAATAAGGTCCAATTTATAAGCATTGTCATTAATTTGTGCCACAACTTGAAATGGACCATCTCCTCTAGGTTGTAGCTTTGACGCCTCTTAGTTGGGAACCGTTCCTTATGCATATGCACCTAAACTTAATCACCAGGTTCAAACACCACCTTCTTTTGTCCCTTGTTGACCCAATCACCAGGTTCAAACACCACCTTCTTTTGTCCCTTGTTAACCCAATCACCAGGTTCAAACACTACCTTCTTTTGTCCCTTGTTGACCCAATCACCAGGTTCAAAAACGACCATCTTTTGTCCCGTGTTGACATAGGATGCATATTGCTTAGTTTGTTTTTCAATATGTTTTCGCACCTTCTCATGCAATTTTTTCACCATGTCAGCCTTGCGTTCACCATCTAAACTAGCATACTCATCAACAAGTATAGGTATGAAATCCAAAGGAGTTAGCGGATTAAAACCATAAGCAATATCAAATGGAGAGTAACTAGTAACAGAATGAACACTCCTATTATATGAAAACTCAATATACAGTAAACAATCTTCCCATGCTTTCAAGTTCATTTTAATAATGGCATGTAATAGAGTAGAAAGAGTTCAATTAACCACCTTGGTCTGCCCATCAGTTTGTGGATGACAAGTAGTTGAAAACAATAGCTTAGTACCTAACTTACCCCACAAAGTCTTTCAAAAGTAGCTTAAGAACTTTGTATCCCGGTCTGAAACAATGCTTTGCAGCATGCCATGTAAACATACTACTTCTCTAAAGAAAAAGTCAGCCACATTGCTTGCATCATCCGTTTTATGGCATGGAATAAAGTGTTCCATCTTTGAAAATCTATCAACAACAACAAATACAAAATCTGTACACCTTTTTGATCTCGACAACCCTACTACAAAGTCCATAGATAAATCAACCCAAGGATGGCTAGGTATGGGTATAGAAGCCATGGGGTAAAACTTTGGATTTAGCCTATTTGCATGTTATGCATTTCTCATATATCCTTTTAACATCTCGTTTCATGTGTGGCCAAAGGAAATGTTCATTTAGGACATCTTGGGTTTTCCTAACTCCAAAATGACTCATTAGACCATCATCATAAGCTTCTCTTATAACCAACTCCCTCAAAGAACTCATAGACATGCATAAATGATTTTCCCTAAATAAGAAACCCTTATGCCTATAAAACTTCTCAAAGGCTGACTTCTCACATGCTTCATACACATTGGCAAAGTTAGGATCATTCATATATAAATATTTAATATGTTCAAATCCTAATAAGTTTGTAGTAAGTTCAAAGATAAGGGCATACCTGCTAGATAATGCATCAACTACCACATTTTCCTTACCTTTTTTATATTTGATGATGTAGGGAAAGTTCTCAATGAATTCAATCCACTTGGCATGTCTTTTGTTCAACTTTCCTTGTCCCTTCAAGTGCTTCAAAGATTTATGGTCAGTATGGATGACAAACTCCTTGGGCCAAAGGTAATGTTGCTATGTCTCCAAAGCTTGTACCAATGCATATATCTCTTTATCATAAGTAGGATAATTAAGGCTTGCTCCACTTAGCTTTTCACTAAAGTAAGAAATTGGGCACCTTTCCTACATCAAAACAGTTCCAATGCCAATACTTGAAGCGTCACACTCAATCTTGAAAGCTTTTGCAAAATTAGGAAAAACAAGTAAGGGTGCAGAACTTAATTTTTCCTCGATGCAATTAAAAACCTTGTCTTGGTCACTACCCCACCTAAAACTCATGTTCTTTTTGATAAGCTCAGTGAGTGGTGCAACAATAGTGCTGAAGTCCCTAACAAAGCGTCGATAGAAACTCACTAGACCATGAAAACTATGCACATCACCAATTGACTTAGGAGTAAGCCAATCTTGGATAGCCCTAACTTGTTTCTTGTCAACCTCAATACCTTTATTATCATTCGTAACATAACCAAGAAATGTAATATGATTGGTACAAAAGGAACATTTATTGAAGTTAGCATACAATTTCTTAGAATGTAAAACAATTAAAATAAAACGTAAATGATCAAGATGCTCTTCTAGGCTTTTGCTATAAACCAAAATATTATCAAAATACACACCATAAATTTACAAATGGATGGGCATAAAACATTATTCAATAATCGCATAAAAGTGCTTGGTGCATTAGTGAGACCAAATGGCATAACAAGCCATTCATACAAACCATACTTAGTTTTGAAAGTTTTTTTCCACTCATCTCCCTCTCTCATCCTAATTTGGTGATATAAACTTTTCAAATCAATCTCAGAAAAGACACAAAAACCATGCAATTCATGCAACATGTCTCTAACCTAGGTATGAGGTGACAATACTTTACAGAGATTTTGTTGATCACTTAACAATCAACACACATCCTCCATGTCCCATCTTTTTTAGGTATAAGTAGGATAGGGACAGCACAAGGACTTATGCTTTCCTTCAGATATCCTTTTGAAATAAGCTCCTTAACCTACATTTGAAGCTCCTTTGTCTCCTCAGGATTACTCCTATATGCTGGCCAATTAGGGATGGATGCACTAGGGATGAAATCAATTTGATGCTCAATTCCTCTCTTAGGTGGCAATCCACTTAGAACATCATCAGGGAATACATCTTCAAATTCCTGTAATAAAACAACAACAATAGTAGGCAAAGATGATTCAAACTTGTTAGTGTTAAAATAAGTCTCTTTGTATAAAAGTATGATCATAGGTTGTTTGGCATAAAATGCTCTTTTGACATCACATTCTTTTGCATAGAAACTTTCTGTTTTCTTCTTTCTCTCTTATGTCCTCATGTTTTCTCCTCTCGTTTCTTCTTTTTTTCATTCTCTCTTTTCTATTCTCTCTCTCTTTTAATCCTTGATTGATCCTCATAAGCTTGTTTGGGTGATAATGTACAAGAGTGGTGGGTTTTTCTTTCATTACAAAAGAATATCGATTCTTAAAGCCATCATGCATGACTCACTTGTCAAACTGCCATGGCCTTTCTAATAGAATATGGCCCGCATGCATAGGTACAACATCACATAAAACTTCATCATGGCACCTTCCGATAGAAAATGACAAGAGCACTTGCTTATTTACCTTGACTTCATGACTCTCTTTCAACCATTGAAGCTTATATGGCCTAAGATGCTTCATAGTAGGTAAATTCAACTATTCAACCATAGTTGTGCTAGTAACATTATTGCAGCTCCCACCATCAATAATCATACTACATACCTTATCTTTTTTTAGACACCTTATTTGAAAGATGTTATCTCATTGCACCTCATTATCTTCCTTTACTTGCACATTTAATGCTTACCCTGTGACAAGAGCTACTCCATTAACTAGATACTCCTCTCCATCACTTTCACCCTCTGATGATGGCATAGAATCATGATTTGATTCACTTGTAGTTTCAACATCACCGTTACCTCTCAAGATCAATGCACGCTTACTTGGACATTGAGATGTAATGTGACCCCTACCTAAACACTTAAAACATTTAACATCTCTATTTCTACTTGGTTGGGGGTCAAAATTACCTGCCTTCTTGCTAGAAACCATATTCTTATGCTTTGAGAGCTTGACTTTGGACTTATAATTGGCGTTCTCATCCCTTTTACTCCAATTTGGCTTTCAAGATGAGGTAGAATTGGAGTTCTTCCCAAACGTGTGGAACCCTTTCGTTTAAGTTGCCTTTCAACTTTCATTTCTATGTGCACCATGTCTTCTAATTCCATATAATGTTGCAATTCAACCACATTGGCTATGTCTTTATTTAGCCCTTGCAGAAATCAAGTCATGGTGGCCTCCCTAATCATGGCAATCTCCATCTCCTTATGGTCCTCTACACTTTTGGTGCCCCAAGTGAGCCTTTGCAGCCTTTGGTATAACTCCCTGTAATAGTGATTTGGGACAAGCCTCCTCCTTATGATAGCCTTCATCTCCTCTCATGTATCAATAGGCTGCTCATGATTCCTTCTCTTAGTCAAAACAAGTTGATCCACCAAATAATAGCATAATCAATAAATTCAACAATAGCAAGTTTTACCTTTTTCTCCTTGAAATAGTTGTGGCAATGAAAAACTAGTTTAACCTTTTTGTCCCATTCTAGGTACATATCAGGATCATTCTTACCTTGGAAGGGAGGAATTGTTGTTTTAGTACTACCTAAATCATTGTCATAGGTGCCTTGCCTCCTAAATTCTCTCTGATTCCTTTTATTGTTAGTAGTTCTAATCACAGTAGTTCGATCGTCAAATTCATCATCTTCATGGTCATGGGCAGATCTCAATTGCCTTCTTACTTTAGGAGCCTCATATTCCCCATGACTATTTTGCAACTTTGTTATTGTATTAGCTTGCTCCTCTATCCTCTCCCTCGTATCATCAAATTTAATATTTGTGCACTCAAATTGTTGTTGCATAACTTTGATCATGAAGGACACTTCACCGCCTCCCTACTAAGCTGCACCTTTGTCTTTGGACATCATAGTATTACTTCTACACAAAATAATTAGGATACCTCATAGAACACTCCCTCATGTGTTTCGCTCAAAGGAAAGTGTCACCCTCCATTGTGTTTACACTTTTTATGGCTTTTTCTTTATATGAACTTTCACTCTTTCCTTTTACCACTCAAATTTCGCCTTTCAAATTTATAAAGAACTAAGCAAAGTAAAGTAGATCAAAAGGATTGACTTCGAACTGAATAAGATAAATTGCATAGAATTGAACAAATTGAAGAACAAGAAGTCAAAAAACAAAAAAGGATGTCAAGGCAAACGAATTCAATAAACTAAACTCACAAAAATAAAGATAGGGGGTTAAACTTAGAGGTCAAACTTGGATGACATAAAAAGAAAATAAATGGCAGAATTAGAGTTGAGCAAGAAAACTTTAATATTATTGTGGCCAGTATGACCAAATTTAACTTTTATCAATAACTTGAATATGATGCCTTCTTTTCTTTTGTTCCTCTTCTTTTCTTTTTTCTTTTTTTCTTTTTTTTTTCTTTTGCTTAACACAAAAATAGTAGAATACTTAGACACAACAATTGGAATTGAAATTAGTAAGTTTTTGATAGTTATGATCTTAAACGAATAAGTAAAGAGAGAAGGATGCAAACAAAGAGATTAGTGCATTTGAATGGCAACGTACTTAATAGACAAACTAAATAGAAATAAATAAATCATAAGGTAGAAAATTGAAGAATGAGTTGATTCACCTTGATTTAGAACTAAGCTCTAATAACAACTGATGTGGAAAACCTAAAAAAGACGTAGCTTAGGGACCCAATGCACATAAGGAATCTGAAGTTCCCAACTTCACCCTAGGATTTACTAGTTTGTGATACTGAGAGGGGGGTGAATCAGTATCACCACAATTCGCAATTCCCAGGAAAGTGAACAACTTCAATCGCTTCTTAAAAGCGAACTCTTTCTCAGATTTGACTAAGGTAGATCTATTGCTACCTACTAATCACAATAGTCCCCAAAGTCACCTTTCAGACACCTTACCTAATAGACAATTTGGATGTTCTTGTTTAGGTCTTCGTTAGGTTATGGGTTGGCTGATACTTTAGCTGCGTTCACAACTCAATTCAAAACACAAAACGTAAAGCAAATTAAGGACACACGAGATTTACGTGGTTCCGTAAATGTGATGTACATCCACGGTGGTAGGGACTCTCCCTTACCGAGACTATCCACTATACTTGAGAATTGTAGTTACAATGGATGTCTTAATCTTCTGCTCCTTTCACTATTGTAATTACTAAGCAAGTACAATACAAAGAGTGTCACTTACTGTGTCTACCCTTCTTCTAGCTTGTCTTGCCTCTGTTGAATTGAAAGGCTGCACCACTGCCGCTTAGAAGTTCACCGCAACGCTCTCTAACCTCTCTTGAAGAAATCTGGAAATACGTTGAGTTCTTTCCGATGCTTCGATGAATTCCTTCTCTAGGTTGTTTCACACAACTCCTGCTTTCACTGTCTCACGGTTTCACAGCTTGCACTCAAGTTTCTGGTCTGCCGTTTCACGTCTCACAGCTTGCCCCACACTTTTGATCAGTCACGCCGTTGCACGTTCTGGTCTCACGCTTCTGGTCTGCTGTTTCACGTCTCTTAGCCTCTCACGCTTCTAGTCTTCGGATACCAGGTCTGCTGTCTTCTCTTCCGGGTGCTCTGTTTCTTATTTCTCCTCTTTCTGATTGTGCGTTTCTGGTTTGCTTGCAGGACGTGTTTATGGTTTCCTTGCAGGAGGCATTTCTGGTTTGCTCTCCTGGTGGTGTTGTTTCTGATCTCTTGTCGTTCTGCTCTCTCTTCCTTTTGGCCAGTTGCTGTAGGGTTACTGTTTATTCAATTGTGTTGGCCCTCTGCCCTAGTTTTGTCTTCCAAGGCCTTTATATACTCTCTTCCATGAAACCCTAATAAGGCTTACATGGCGGATTTATGTTCTTGCCCTTACACGGCAGATTTACTTTCTTGCCCTTCAATGTGGCTTTACTTTCTTGCACACTTAACCCTAGTTGACAACAATTACAACCCATACAAGGCTGTGGAAACAACAATCTCCCCCTTTGTAATTGTTGGCAACACTCATAACAAAAGTCATTATGCAATAGTCCTTCATAATCTTCTTAGAGTAATAATCCAGAAGTAGATGGATTACAACTCCCTCTAAATATGCACTCCCCCTTCCTTAACAGCTTCCCCTGCACTGTTGCTTCTCTCCCCCTTTGCCAATCAATTACAAATCTATAAAACTCGCAAAGTAGAGATGGAGGATTCACTTGATTTTCAGGCTTGAGGAGGCATTTGCATAGACAGACTCATTCTGTACTTTTTAAACAACTCTGTGGATAGAGATTTAGTTAGATCTTGTGAAGCCTCTTCAATAGATTTAGGTTCAACTTGTGAGAGTAAAGCAATAGCTCCCATAATTCTTCTTCTTGTTGTAACTCCTGCTGATGGGTCACCCATTATCTGATTTCCTTGATGAGCACTGGTCCATGTCTTCTTTGTCTTTCTTTCTTGCACAGTCTTAGTTGCAAGAGAATCTCCTTCTTCATCTTTAGACTCACTCTTCTTTGAGTCTGAACTTACTTCTTTTCCCACTTCTTCATGTTAGTCAGATTCTTCATCTATCTTGAAGTCTTCTTCTTCACTATCCTCAGCTTCTCTATTATGCCTTGTTTTCCAATTTTCATTTATTCTCACATCACTGGAAGTGACCACTTTTCCCAGTTTATGAAGAAAAACTCTGTAACCTTTTGTCTTTGCTGAGTATCCCACAAAGATGCCTTCATCTAACCTAGCATGGAATTTTCCCAAGTTTCACTCCTTGTTCTTCACAAAACATGGGCTGCCAAAGATTCTAAGATAATTGGCTGTTGTTTTCTTCTCACTCCATAGCTCATATGGAGTCTTATCAGTATTGGGCCTTAATGAAACTCTGTTCAATAGGTGCACGGCTGTAAATGTTGCTTCTGTCCAAAATCTTGTGTGAAGCTTGGATTCCAGCAGTAGAGTTCTTGCCATTTCAACCACAACTCTATTTTTCCTCTCTACCACCCTATTCTGTTGAGGAGTTCTTGCTGCTGCCATCTGATGGTGAATTCCATGCTTCTTAAGGTAATGTTCAAAAGCTCCATTTGTGAATTCAGTGCCTTGATCTGACCTCAATACTTTGATCTTCTTTCCACCCTCATTTTCAGCCAATCTTCTGTATCTCTTAAAGTATTTCAAAACTTCTGACTTATGTGTGAGGTGCATGATGCAAGTCCTTCTAGAATAATTATCAACAAACAAGATAAAGTACCTCTCACCATTCAACCCTTTTGTTCTCATCGGCCCACACAAATCAGTATGTACAATGTCAAGCACTGCTTCAGAACTGACCTCTTTGGTCTTATACTACTTTCTGACTTGTTTTCCTTTAGAGCATGCTGAGCAGACATACTCCCTCTCTCTCTTAAGGTCTGGAATGTCTCTGATTGCATGAGTAGTGGTCAGCTTCCTTATGTTCTTCTGTGTTAAGTGTCCCGGCCTCCGATGCCAGAGTTGATTTTCTTTTTCTTTTGTAAGTAAATAGCTGTTTGTCTTGTCCTCATCAATTACATATAAATTTCCAACTATTCTTTTCCCAGCTACAATAGTATTGCCTTCTTTACTCTTTACTTGACAATCTGTTTTTGTGAATATCACTTTATGGTCTTCATTGCATAGTTGGCTGACAGATGCTAGATTATATCTGAGTCCTTGAACATGCAGAATATCTTTCAGCTTTCCTTTTCCAATATTTACTGACCCTTGACCACTGATGTTGAGTGAATCATCATTGCCAAACTTGACTCTGCCTTCTCTTGACTTGTTTAGCTTTGACAATTTACTCTTATCTCCCGTCATGTGTGAATGCATCCACTATCAAGGATCCACTGCTTATCCTTGTAGTCAGCTTTGAGTGCAATTTCAGCTATATTAGCCACCTCTCTTTTAGCTTTATATTCCTTCTTTTGAATTGGCTGGAAGATAGCTTTCTCCTTTTTCTCAGCTTTGACTACACCGCTTGTTTTCACTATGCCATTGAGTGCCTTCTCTTGCTCAGGGAGAAGTGTCATGCATCTCTTGGCATTATGGCCATCTTGCCCGCACCTTTCACACTGTTCCAAGTGTCCCAATATAGCAAACTTGTTCTTTGAAACCACTGGTTTGGGCTTCCACCAACAATCCTTGTTAGTGTGTCCTTGCTTTTTACAGTATGTGCAAGAACTCATGGCAGGTGTTCTCCTCTCAATTTTGTATTGTCTCCCCCTGTATGCAGCATCGTATCTTCTCAATTTGGAGACATACTGGCCTTCTCCACCAGCAGTTACTTGCCTTATGACCCCAAACTCCACAATAAAACAGTGACCTTGAAACTGCCTCTTCTTGGGTCTAATCACAGCTTGTTTTCTTTTGTTCATTACTTGCTGTGCAGGCAATGTGGCTGGCTTCTTTGCTTGTGTGGCTTTCATTTGAGCCACCTTTTTCTCCTTCTTTTGTTCAGCCATAGCCCTTTGCTAGCTGACCTTCTTTTCTTCATTTTTGTTTGCCACCCTAGGTTGCTTCTTCAAATCCTCCATATTCTCAGCTATCTTCTCCTGAGTCACAACCTTCTCTTTCAACTTCGGTGGCACATTCTTATTATCTTTAGGCAATGCAGCCTCAGATTGCTGCACTTTCTCTTCATTCTTCTTTTCTCTTGCAGAACTTGTTTCTCCTATCATTTCAAGCTTCACGTTCTCTTCACTCCTTTTGAGCTGTTGCTGAAATCTCAGCAACTCTATCTCCATTTCTTCAATTGTTGAAGTCCTTGAGCCAAGCTCCATAATAAGGTCTTCACATATTTTGATCTTTTCTTCAAATCTTCTCTTCAAGTCAATATGTTCAGCCCTTATTTCATCCTTTTGACTTTCAACTTCCTCAAACTTTGCTTCAACTTGTTTTATGTAGGCCTCCAACCTTCTTATGGTTTGCCCCATCTGATTATCTCCTTTGAAGCTGCTTCCAACTCAGCTTCAAGATCTAGTTCTTCTTCATCAACCTCCTCTTCCTCTTGAGAGGTTAAACTACCACCTTGAGTTGATGCCATAAAGGCATGCTCATCTGATGAGTCTACATCTTCCTCCTCATCGGCTTCTTTTGTCTGGCTCACATAACTCTTGAATGAGCCTTTCTTCTTCTTCTTCTTCTGTGGGCTAGCAGTCTTCTTGCTGGACTTCCTTCACTTGAATGATGGTCTTCTCCATTTTGAATTCTGCTCATCATCACCATCCTCATCTTCATCATCAAGTTTCACTTTGCACTGAGAAGCAAAGCGTCCAGTCTGTCCACAACGATAACATCTCAAGGACAACTGTCCTTTTCCCTTCTTAGACCCCTTTTTGAATTTCCTTGTGAAGTATGCCAACACTTCACCTTCACTTTCTTCCTCATCATCATCATCATCCTCACTGGATGATTCTTCCTCTTCTTTTATCTTCAAGTGTTTCATAGCTTTGAAAGCTGCCTCCTTTGATACCTTTGACGTTAAGGAGCTCTCAATTGACTTTATTCTCATCTCATATGCAATGAGATTGCACTGGAGATCATGCAGAGACATAGAATTGCGATCTCTACTCTCCTCTATGGCTGCCACCTTTGAGGCAAACCTCTCAGGCAGAATTCTCAGAATTTTCTTCACAATAGATGAGTCCTTCTTGTTCTTCCCATGACTTCTAAGATCGTTTACAGCATCAATAACCCTGGTGAAGAACTCTTGGACTGTCTCATTTTTCTGCATTCTGGGAGATTCATATCTCTCCTTGAAAACTTGAAGCTTGGCCTCCTTCATTCTGCCATCACCTTCATAGACTTTCTGCAATCAGTCCCATATTTCCTTGGCAGATTTGCAGTCCATAACTTTAGCATATTCAGCATTTGTCAATGCTGAAATGATGACATTTGAGGCCTTCCCATTTATCTCAAACTGTCTTAATTCCTCTAGGGTTGGATCTTTACCTTCTTCTGGAGGCTCAAAACCCTCTTGTACAGATTTCACCACGTTCATGCCCATGGTTGCAAATACCACCTGTATTCTTGCTCTCCACATTGGTAGTTGGTTCCGTTGAAGATTGGAACCTTCTTGTTGTAAGTAGTGCTGGTGCTGGTACCAGCGTCCATTTCTCAGTTTGCTGAACAAGTTAAAACTTCTAGAGCTCTTCAAACTAGTACACCAAGCTATTAAGCTTTATCCTGGTGAACTTGTGCTCTGAAACCAATTAAAGTTCCCAACTTCACCATAGGATCTACTAGTTTGTGATACTAAGAGGGAGGGTGAATCAGTATCACCACAATTCGCAATTCGCAAGAAAGTGAACAACTTCAATCTCTTCTTAAAAGTGAACTCTTTCTCAGATTCGACTAAGGTAGATCTATTGCTACCTACTAATCATAATAGTCCCCAGAGTCACCTTTCAGACACCTTGCCTAATAGATAATTTGGATGTTCTTGTTTAGGTCTTCGTTAGGTTATGGGTTGGCTGATACTTTAGCTGCGTTCACAACTCAATTCAAAACACAGAACGTAAAGCAAATTAAGGACATATGAGATTTACGTGGTTCCATCAATGTGACGTACATCCACAGTGGTAGGGACTCTCCTTTACCGAGACTATTCACTATACTTGAGAATTCTAGTTACAATGGATGTCTTAATCTTCTGCTCCTTTCACTATTATAATTACTAAGCAAGTACAATACAAAGAGTGTCACTTACTGTGTCTACCCTTCTTCTAGCTTGTCTTGCCTCTGTTGAATTGAAAGGCTGCTCCACTGCCACTTAGAAGTTCACCGCAACGCTCTCTAACCTCTCTTGAAAAAATCTGGGAATACGTTGAGTTCTTTCCAATGCTTCGATGAATTCCTTCTCTAGGTTGTTTCACACAACTCCTGCTTTCACCGTCTCACAGTTTCACAGCTTGCACTCAAGCTTCTGGTCTGCCGTTTCATGTCTCACGGCCTGCCCCACGCTTCTGATCAGTCACACCGTTGCACGTTCTGGTCTCACGCTTCTGGTCTGTTGTTTCACGTCTCTTAGCCTGCCTCACGCTTCTAGTCTGCTGTCTTCTCTTCCGGGTGGTCTCACAGATACCAGGTCTGCTGTTTTCTCTTCTGGGTGCTCTATTTCTTATTTCTCCTCTTGCTGGTTGTGCGTTTCTGGTTTGCTTGCAGGATGTGTTTCTGGTTTCTTTGCAGGAGGCATTTCTGGTTTGCTCTCCTGGTGGTGTTGTTTCTGATCTTTTACTGTTCTGCTCTCTCTTCCTTTTGGTCGGTTGCTGTAGGGTTGCTGTTTATTCAATTATGTTGGCCCTCTGCCCTAGTTTTGTCTTCCAAGGCCTTTATATACTCTCTTCCATGAAACCCTAATAGGGCTTACATGGCGGATTTACATTCTTGCCCTTACACAGCAGATTTACTTTCTTGCCCTTCAATGTGGCTTTACTTTCTTGTCCTTCCATGTGGCTTTACTTTCTTGTCCTTCCATGTGGCTTTACTTTCTTGCCCTTCAATGTGGCTTTACTTTCTTGCACACTTAACCCTAGTTGACAACAATTACAACCCATACAAGGCTGTGGGAACAACAGAATCAAAGAACAACTAGGAAATCTAAATTAGAGTTTAATAACACATACCCTAGACCTAACATTCAAAGGAACATCAACCTAGGGTATTTAAGAAGGATATAGATGCCACAGGCCAGAAAAGAAGCGAATTGGGAGTGATAAGTCAATTTGAACGTCACAATAAGAAGTACTTTTTGATAAGTTCTTTAGTTCTCAAAAGAATCAAGGGAGAAAAACCCTTTCTTTCTATTTCACTCAAATTTTCTGATGTTCTAGAGCTTACAAGAGGTGCCTATTTATAAGCTAAGATAGCAAGGCACAAATTCATACTTAAGAAAAATCTTTATTTAGGAGGAATTTCTATCTAGGGACAAATTTTTACACAGACAATAAACTCCTAATTAAAAGTGAATGTTATTACTTAATCCTAACCCATTAGGTACTCCAATCATATTAATAAGACCTAAACTCTCTTTCAAGCTTGAATTCGCACCATTTAAAATTTGGTTGGCCTGAATGTCCTCAATCAGCCCATTTAGTGCCTCTTTAATCTTTTTGGCTCTACCTCGTGTTATTGGACCTTCTAGAATATGCAATGAACCTTTTCCATCCTTTACAGCCTTCCACCCATCATCTCTAAGGTTCTCATTAACATAAGAAAAGGAGTTATTTGTATAAATAGACTTAAGGCTTCACCACCAAAGCCCACTCTTACTAACCTTAAAGAGATATGGAAGACCTTGATGGAGTCTGTATCAAAAGAAAGGTTACTAGAAGTGATAGCTACTTTGCTCCAACCAAATGAAGACACCTAGGCCTATAAAGTTGAGAGCAATTAGAAGCACCCCAATGATCATACTATGGAAGATTCTTGAGACCCATATGAATTGTAAAGAGAGAAAGACAACAAACTTTTGGTGGACAAGTTATTATGGGTCAAATTTAATAAAGCTACTTTAGTAAAAATGGAGGACAATTGAAAATAATGAAGCATTTCCATAATATCACATATGTGATGGATCCTATTAAAGATACATAATGGATGTTATCCATCTTATCTCTTTTTTTTGAGTTATATAACTTGATGCGCTTAAGTATAATGTTGAATTGAATACTAATGTATTCATAAATTTTCTTGATATCTTATAAGATTATTTTGATTCATATTGTATGCATGATCATGAGCTTGTTCACTTTGTTAAAATGAAATTTGTTAGTCCTATAAAGAAACATTGGAAAAATGAACTTCACATGTCTAAGCATATAGGTTAGTCCCCTATAACTTGATAAGAAGTCACGAAAATGAAATTAAAGTCTAAATACATTCCCACTTAATAAAGCAATCAGCATTTTAATTAGCTCTTAAGTCATAAACAACTAAATTTTAGAGTCATGTGGCACATGTCCAAATTTAAAGAACTTCTCCTTAGGAGTGAATTGTATGAATACCCTTTTGTCACTATTTGTCTTTTGGTTAATGGTCTTAAGTTTGATATCTAGATAAAGGTCTCTTTAATTGCTCCAAAGTCCTTAGAAGAGGCCTACCACAAGGCTTTAGAGGTTGAAAAGTATAATAAGATCTCTTCATTTAAAGGTGTGTGCACCTGTTCTATAGGAACATGTCTGTCAAAACCTATATTTACTGATGGTTCTACTTCCCAATCCAAGATGATCTATCAATCCACTCTTGTTTAAGAGAAGAACTCTTTCACTTGTAACTCTTTTCCTATAGCATCTTCTTTGAGTCTCATGCTAGTAACCTTACTTTTAAGTATCATTGATATCATGATTGCTTCCTTTTGCCCTAATTGTGCCCTTATTTTAAGGAAAAAGTTTGATTATCTTTTAAAGAGTTAAAATAAAGTAGTTGATCCTATAGAGTACTTTAGGTAAAAGGATGAGAATGGAGAGTATTTTAAGGAAGATGACTAGCAGCGTGTTGTAGATAAGTGCATTGTGTCATTTGTTATGGAGAATGATAAAATGTACCACTATTTTTCATGCCTACATCAAGTTAGGAGATCATAGTTGTAAGTTGGTCATTGAAGTACCATGAACATTGGTGAAAGTCTGCCCTTTCTAGGTTGAATAAACATACTCATAACCTTTTTAGATGGCTTAAGTAAACAAAGCCACTTTACCAATCATTAAGAAATGTCTAATTCCCATTCAATTAGGTGAATATAGGAATAAGGTTTTTTGTGATGTCTTGCCCATAGGCATTAGTCATGTCCTCCTTAGTTTTCCTTGGCCTTATGACCTTAATGTAACCAAACATGATATGGAGAATACATGTGTCTTCAAGCCTAAATGTAACCAAACATGACATGGAGAATACATGTCTTCAAGCCTAAATGTAACCAACCATGATATAGAGAAAACATATGTCTTCAAATATAAAGGAAAGAACATCATTTAGAATCCTACCAAATCCTCTGCTAAGGACACTAAGCCAAAGGCCAAATCTTCCTATCCTACCTTTTTCAATAAGGTTCTTTACATCTTAGATCACAAGACCTATGAGAGGGAGTGAAAGAAGAATGATTACTTAGTAGCTATTATTGCCAAAGAAATAATTCCACAATTTAGTATGCCTAAAGCTAACCTTCCCCCTTAGCTTAATAGGTTGTTAGTTGATTTTGGGGACACCATGCTTGGTGATCTTCCTAGCAACTTACCATCCATAAGAAGCATGCAACATACCATTGACTTTGTTCCTAGTTCATAGTTACTAATCTTCCACATAATAAGATGAACCCTCGAGAATATGCTAAGTTATAAAGGCAAGTAAAAGAACTTTCTAAGGGTTGTGTTTGTTATAGCCTTAGTCCTTATGTTGCTCTCACTTTGTTAATCCTTAATAAAGACAACTTTTAAAGGTTGTGTGTTGATAATAAAGCCATCAACAAGATCTCTATGAAGTACAAGTTTCCTATTCCTAGGCTAGAAGATATGTTGAATTTGCTAAATAATTCTAGTTGGTATTACAAGTTAGACCTTTATCATAGCTACCACCAAATTCGCATTAGGCTTAAGGATGAGTGGAAAACATGATGCAAAAAAACCCCAAAAGATGTGGCTAAGGGACCCAACGCACACAAGGAATCAAAGAATATCCAAAAAAACTAAACCAAACTTTAATAACACAAACCTTAGACTCAATATTCAAAGAAACATAAACTTAGGGTATTTAAAAAGGATATGGATGCCACACTTTAGAAGAGAAAGGAATTAGGAGTGATAAGTCAAGTTAAACGCCATAAGAAGAGGTACCTTTTGACATGTTCTTTAGTTCTTAAAAGAACCAAAGGACAAAACCCTTGTTTTTATTTCTCTCAAAATTGTCTGATGTTTCAGAGCTTGCAAAGAGGTGACTATTTATAGCAATCCTAAAAAGGCATAAATTCCTATTTAGGACAAATCCTTATTTAGGAGAAACTCCTATCTAGGAAAAATTCTTACATAGAAAACTTTCATTTTTATAACAATCACTTATTTAAGATAAACTCCTATTTAAGAGTGAATGTTATTACTTATTCTTAGCCCATTAAGTACTCTAATCATATTAATAAGACCTTAACTCTTCCAATTTTTAATTCGTACTATTTGTAGTTTGGTTAGACTAAATGTCTTCAATCAGCCCATTAAGTGCTTCTTTCATCTTTTGGGCTCTAACTTGTGTTATTAGGCCTTTTAGAATGTGCAATGGATCTCTTTCATCCTTTGAAGCCTTCCAAGTATCATCTCTAAGCCTATCATCATTCTATGACTCCTTAAAAGGATTTATACTTGAATCATCACCTACATAAAAAAGAGAAAGATAAAAAATATTAAATGTTGCACTTATATTATACTCATTGGGAAGGTTCAACTTAAAGGAATTGTCATTAATCTACTTGAAATGGACCATCTCCTTTAGGTTATAGCTTTGAACACCTTTAAGTTAGGAACTATTCCTTGCGCATATGCACCCAAACCCAATCGTCAAGTTCAAACACCACCTTCTTTCAGCCTTTGTTAACATGGGATGCATATTGCTTAATTCATTTTACAATATGTTATTGTACCTTCTTATGCAATTTCTTTACCATGTCAGCCTTATGTTCACCATCTAAACTAGCATACTCATTAACAGGTATAAGCACCAAATCCAAAGGAGTTAACAAATTAAAACCATATATAATTTTAAATAGAGAGTAACTAATAGCAAAATGAACACTCCTATTATAAGCAAACTCCATATGCAATAAACATCTTCCCATGTTTTCAAATTCATTTGAATAATAGCACGCAAAAGAGTAAAAAGAGTTTGATTAACCACTTTAATTTACCCATTAGTTTATGGATGACAAGTAGTTGAAAACAATGGCTTAGTGCCTAACTTACCCCACAAAGTCTTCCAAAAGTAGCTTAAAAACTTTATATCCCAGTCTGAAATAATGCTTTGTAGCATGCAATGTAAACGTACTACTTCTCTAAAGAATAAATTAACCATATTGCTTGCATCATCAATTTTATAACATGGGATGAAGTGTGTCATCTTTGAAATCTATCAACAACAACAAATATAGAATCCCTACCTATTTGTAATTGTGGCAACCCAGTACAAAGTCCATAGATAAATCAACCTATGGATGGTTAGGTGTAAAAGGGTATACAAGCCTTGAGGAAAAATTCTAGATTTAGCTTATTTGCATGTTAGGTATAGGTAAAGGGGTATACAAGCTATGAGGCAAAATTTTAGATTTAGCTTGTTTGCATGTTATGCATTTCTCACATACCATCTCAACATCTGTTCCATTTCTAGCCAAAAAGAAATGTTCAACAAGGACATCTAGGGTTTTCTTAAGTCCAAAATGACCTATTAGACCACCTTCATGAGCTTCTCTCACAACCAACTCCCTTAAAGAACTCATAGGCACGCATAAACAATTTTTCCTAAAAAAGAAACCCTCATGCCTATAAAACTTCTCAAAGGCTAACTTCTCACATGGTTTATACATATTAGCAAAGCTAGGATTTTCCATATATAAATCTTTAATATATTAAAATTCTAATAATTTTATAGTAAGTGTAGAGATATGGGGCATACCTATGAGATAATGCATTAACTACCACATTTTTCTTACCTTGTTTATATTTGATTATGTAGGGAAAGGTCTCAATGAATTCGATCTACATGTCATGTCTTTTTTTCAACATTCCTTGCCCCTTCAAGTGCTTCAAGGATTCATGGTTAATATAGATGACAAACTCCTTAAGCTAAAGGTAATGTTGTCATGTCTCCAAAGTCTATACTAATGCATATATCTCTTTATTGTAAGTGGATAATTAAGACTTTCTCGACTTAGCTTTTAACTAAAGCAAGCAATTGGGCACCTTTCCCACAACAGAATAGCTCTAATGTCAATACTTGAAGCATCACACTCAATCTCGAAAGTTTTTGCAAAGTCAGGTGAAAGAAGTAAAGGTGCAGAACTTAATTTTTTCTTAATGCAATTAAAAACCTTGTCTTGATCACTACCCCACTTAAAACCCATGTTCTTTTTTACAACCTTAATTAGTGGTGCAATAATGGTGCTAAAGTCCCTAACAAAGCATCTACAGAAACTAACTAGACCATGAAAGCTATTCATATCACTAATTAACTTAGGTATAGGCTAATCATGGATTGTCTTAACTTTTTCCTCATCAACCTTAATACCTTTAGCACTCATAACATATCCAAGAAATATGATTTAGTTACTTTAAAAGGAACATTTTTTAAAGTTAGCATATAATTTCTCATATCATAAAACCATTAAAATATAACATAAATTATCAAGATACTCTTATAGGCTTTTGCTATAGACCAAAATATCATCAAAATACACAACCACAAATTTACTAGTGAATGGTGCAAAACATGATTCATTAATTGCATAAAAGTACTCAATGCATTAGTGAGACCAAATGGCATAACAAGCCATTCATATAGACAATACTTAGTTTTGAAAATTGTTTTCCACTCTTCTCCCTCTCTTATCCTAATATGATGATATCCACTTTTCAAATCAATTTTAGAGAACACACATGAACCATGCAATTCATCTAACATGTCATCTAACCTAAGTTAGGGTGACAATACTTTAGAGTGATTTTGTTGACCACTTGATAGTCAACACACATCATTTAAGTCCTAGCTTTCTTAGGTACAAGCAAAATAGGAACCACACAAGGACGCATGCTTTCCCTCATAGATCCTTTCCACTCAAGTTCCTAAGGATCTACCCCACTTGCTTATTTACCTTGACTTCACCACTCTCATTCAGCCATTGAAGCTTATATGGCCTAAGATGCTTCATAATAGGTAAATTTAGCTTTTCAACCATAATTGTGCTAGAGATATTGGTGTAACTCCTACTATCAATAATCATACTACATACCTTATCTTTGATGAGACACCTCATATGGAAGATGTTATCTTGTTGCACCTCATTTTCTTCCTTCATTTGCATATTCAATGCTCGCCTTGTGACAAGAGCCACTTTATTAACCAGATACTCCTCTCTATCACTTTCACCCCTCAATGATGGCATAGAATCATCATCTAACTCACTTTTAGTTTCAATGTCACTGTTACCTCTCAAGATCTTTGCACATTTATTCAGACATTGAAATGCAATGTGACCATTTTCCAAACACATAAAACATTTAACATCTCTATCTTTACTTAGTTAAGGACCAGAATTACCTACCTCTTAGCTAGAACCCATTTTTTTACTTTTAGATAACTCGACTTTAGACTTGTAATCAACCTTCTCATCCCTTTTACTCCAATTCAGTTTCTTAGATGAGGTAGAACCCAAATTCTATCCAAACCATATGGAACCCATTCGTTTAAGTTCTCTTTCAACTTTCATTATCATGTGCACCATATAGTGTTGCAACTCAACCATATTTGTTATGTCTCTATTTATCTTTCACAAAAATTGAGTCATGGATGCCTCGCTATCTTCTTCAACATTCGCCCTAATCATGACAATCTCCATCTCCTTATAGTGGTCCTTCACACTTTTGGTACCCTAAGTGATCCCTTGTAGCCTTTGGTACAACTCCCTGAAATAGTGATTATGAATGAACCTCCTCCTCATGATAGCTTTCATCTCCTCCCATAAATCAATAGGCCACTCATGATTCCTTCTCTTAGTCAAAATAAGTTGATCCTACCAAATAATAGCATAATTAGTAAATTCAATAACAACAAGCTTTACCTTTTTCTCCTCAAAATAGTTGTGATAGTCAAAAACCAATTCAACCTTCTTCTCCCATTTTATGTACACATCAAGATCATTCTTACCTCAAAATGGAGGAATTGTCATTTTAATATTACCCAAATTATGGTCATAGGTGCCTTGCCTCCTAAAATTTCTCTAATCCTTTCTATTGTTGGCAATTCTTGCCATAATTGCTTGATCATCAAATTCATCATCTTAATGGTTAGAGGCCAATCTCACTTGCCTTATTACTTTAAGAACCTCATAGTCTCTATGTCTCCTTTGTACCTTTGTTATCGTATTAGCTTGCTCCTTCATCCTCTCCCTTATATCATCAAATCTAGTATGCATGTGTTCAAATTGTTGTTCCATATCATATGGACATATCACTAACTCCCTCCTGAGCTACACCTTTTTCTTTCAAATTCGTAGTATTACTTTTACACAAAATGATTCGGATACCTCACAAAACACTCCTCCATGTGTTTCACTCAAAAAAGGTGTCACACTCCTTTGTGTTTTACACTTTTTATGGCCTTTTTCTTAATATGAACTTGCACTCTTGTCTTTTACCACTCAAATTTCTTCTTTTAGTTCTTTAAAAAACCAAACAAACGAAATCAAGAGGATTGATTTTGTACATAATAAGTTAAATGGGGGTAGAATTGAACTAATTAGAGAACAAGGAGTAAAAAAAATCAAAAAGGATATCAAGGCAAATGAATTTAATGAACTAGACTCATATAATCAAGATGGAAAAATAAATGACATAACAAGAAAATAAATGACAAAATTGGAGGTAAGAAAGTAAACCATATTATTATTGTGGTCAATCTGACCAAACCATTTAACTTCTGTCAATAACTTGAATTTGAAACGTTTTTTTTTCATTCCACTTTTGTTTTCTTTTGTTTTTTTTTTCCTAACACAAAACAAATAGTAGCATACTTAGAGAAAGAAAATGGAATTGAAAATAACATGTTTTGATAGTTGTGATCTCAAACAAACGACCAATGTAAGAAGGCTTGTAATCTCAAACAAATAAGCAAAGTGAGAAGGATTGCAAACAAACAAATTAGTGTGTTCAAATGGTAATGCACTCAATAGACAAACTAAACAGCAATAAATAAATCACAAGGTAGCAAATTGAAGAATTAACTAATCCAACCTAATTTAGAGTTAGACTCTAATGCCAACTAATGCGAAAAACCCTAAAAGAAGTGGCTTAGGGACCCAACACACACAAGGAATCAAAGGATATCTAGGAAAGCTAAATTAGACTTTAATGACACAAACCCTAAACCCAACATTCAAAGGAATATGAACCTAGGGTATTTAAGAAGGATATAGATGCCACACTTCAGAAAAGAATGGAATTGGAGTGATAAGTCAAGTTGAATGCCACAAGAAAAGGTACTTGTTGATAAGTACTTTAGTTTTTAAAAGAACCAAAGGAGAAAACTCTTGTTTTTTATTTCTCTCAAAATTGTCTGATATTTCAGAGCTTAGCAAGAGGTGCCTATTTATAGGCTAAGCTAGCAGTCCTAAAGAGGTATAAATTCCTATTTAAGACAAATTCTTATTTAGGAGAAACTCCTATCTAGGACAAATTCTTACATAGAAAACTTTCACTTTTATAACAATCACTTATGTAGGATAAACTCCTATTTAGGAGTGAATGCTATTACTTAGTCTTAACCCATTAAGTACTCCAATCATATTAATAAGGCCTTGACTCTCTTTCAAGCTTGAATTCACACCATTTGTAACTTGGTTGGCCTAAATGTCTATAATAAGTCCATTTAGTGCTTCTTTCTTCTTTTTGGCTTTAGCTTGTGTTATTAGATCTTTTAAAATGTGCAATGGACCTTTTACATCCTTTGAAGCCTTTCACACATCATCTCTAAGCTTCTCATCAAAATATGTTTACATCTCAAATGGGTTGTGTGAGTGGCTACTCATGCCTTTTGGGTTGTTTAATGCTCCCAATGCTTTTATAAGGGTCATGACCCATGTCTTAATGTATTTCATAGGCTAGTTCTTAGTAGTTTATTTTGATAATATCTTCATCTATCGCAAGTCTAAAGAAGATCACTTTAGTCATTTTTTATTAGTTTTCCTCACTCTTATGTTAACCTTAAGAAGTATTCATTCTTACAGCCTAAGATGTTATTCTTAGGATTTATAATTTATGCCTTTTGTATAGCTGCTGATCTTGAGAGGGTTAGAGTCATTAAATAGTGGGCAGAGGCCAAGTCTGATGGAAGCCATACTGTACCAGCTCAAAACAGCAAGGGAGTTGATGCTTTGCAAAACCTTGGTGATGAGAACCATGGAGATGATGGGTGGAAGGCTTCAATAGATGCAAGAAGTCCATTGCCCATTCCAGAAGGCCCAATAACACAAGCTAGAGCTTCAATGGATGCAAGAAGTCCATTGCACATTCCAAAAGGCCCAATAACACGAGCTAGGGCCAAAAAGATTAAAGAAGCACTA
>JAHOYR010000009.1:3763629-3777215 GCA_023213295.1 Bruguiera hainesii
CCTAGGTTCGTGTTCCTTCGAATATTGGGTCTAGGGTTTGTGTTATTTAACTCTGATTTAGCTTTCCTGGTTGTTCTTTGATTCATTGTGTGCGTTGGGTCCCTAAGCCACGACTTTTTTGGGGTTTTCCGCATCATTACTTTTGGAGCCTTATATTCCTCATGCCTCCTTTGCAACTCTACTATTGTATTAGCTTGCTCCTCCATCCTTTCTCTCATGTTATCAAATCTAGTATTCATGTGGTCAAATTGTTGTTGTATAGCTTTTATCATGAAGGACACATCACAAACTCCTTCTTGAGCTGCACCTTTATCTATGGAAGTCATAGTATTACTTCTGCATAAAATGATTAGGATACCTCACAAAACACTCCCTCACATGTTTCAAGCAAAAGAAGAGATGTCACTCTCCCTCATGTTTACACTTTTTATGGCTTTTTCTTAATAGGAATTTGCACTCTTGCCTTTTACCACTCAAATTTCCCTTTCAACTATTTAAAGAACTAAACAAACTAAATCAAGAGGATTGATTTTGAATAGAATAAGATAAATGACTGGAATTGAATTAATTGGAGAACAAGGAGTCGAAAAAAAAATGACAAAAGATATCAAGGAAAACAAATTTCATGAACTAGACTCACAAAAATCAAGATAAGGGGTTAAACCTAGAGGATAAACATGGATAACAAAACAAGTAAATAGATGGAAAAATTAGGGTTAAGTAAGAAAACTATATTATTATTGTGGCCAATATGACCAAACTATTAACTTTTATTAATAACTTGAATTTAATGCCTTTTCTTTTTGTTCCTCTTTTGTTTTTCGTTCCTTTTTTTTTTTCTTTTGTTCACCACAAAACAATATTAGAATACTTGGAGACAACAATTGGAATTGAAATTAGAATGTTTTTGATAGTTATGATCTCAAACAAATAAGCAAAGTGAGAAGGGTTGCAAATGGATAGATTAGTGCATTTGAATAGTAATGCACTTAATAGACAAACTAAATAGAAATAAATAAATCACAAGGTAGAAAATTGAAATATGAGTTGATCCAACCTGATTTAGAATTGGGCTCTAATACCAATTGATGCGGAAAACCCCAAAAAGACATGGCATAGGGACCCAACACACACAAGGAATCAAAGAATATCCAAGAAAGCTAAATCAGATTGTAATAACACAAACCTTAGACCTAACATTCAAAGGAACACGAACTTAGGGTATTTAAGAAGGATATGGATGCCACACTCTAGAAAAGAAAGGAATTTAGAGTGATAAGTCAAGTTGAACACCACAAAAAGAAGTACCTCTTGATAAGTTCATTAGTTCTCGAAAGAATCAAAGGAGAAAACCCTTGCTTTTATTTCTCTCAAAGTTGTATGATCATCCAAAGCATACAAGGAGTTGCCTATTTATAGGCTAAGATAGTAATCCTAAAGAGGCACAAATTCCTACTTAGGAAAAATCCTTATTTAGGAAGAATTCCTATCTAGGGACAAATTCTTACATAGACAATAAACTCCTAATTAGGAGTGAATGCTATTACTTAGTCCTAACCCATTAAGTACTCCATTTATATTAATAAGGCATAGAGTCTCTTTCAAGTTTGAATTCACACCATCTAAATGTCCTTAATTAACTCAGTTAGTACTTCTTTCATCTTTTTGGCTCTAGCTCGTATTATTGGGCCTCTTGGAATGTGCAATGGACCTCTTGCATCATTTGAAGCCTTCCACCCATCATCTCTAAGGTTCTCATTAAGGTTCTCACCAATGACTAAGGGAAAAATGTGTTTGTCGTAAGAAACTCCAATTATCATAAGCTTTTTCCAAGTTGATTTTAAGTACTATAAAGCCCCTTTTACACGATTTTTTCTTTGAATCAAATTGATGACAAACTGAGTAACAATAGTGTTATCTTGGGTGGATCTACATTAGAGAAAACTCGTTTGCAAAGGGTTCGTGGACATCATATGGAAGAGTAGCTAGTCTACAATGACTTTCATAATAACTTTATAAACAATGTTTTAAAGAGAGTTCTCCCTTAATTAACTCAATTTTTGTAGATGAGACACCTGTGGATTTAAAACAATAAAATTCTAATTTAAACCTTTAAAAAGCCACTCTAATGCAAAACAATTCCTCACTAAATTGATGGTGGAAGGCCTAACAATGTGCCAATATTTTTTGGAGGCAAACTGCTTAAAAACCATCAATTGCAAGCACCTTGTATGTCCTTATAGAACTAACAACTAAGAGCACCTCTTCTGAGCTTGGTAATTCCCTTAACAACTACACCAAGTAAGGTAAAATAGATGGCCATGAAACAAAAGGCGATGCCCTCTGGATATCCATAAAGTTCAAAATAAAGAAACTTAGAAATCTCTAATCTTATGCTTCAACTTCCCTTGATTAGGAAGCCACTCATTGATATCACTTTTTAGGGTATGGATATGATTTCTGCCTTCTCTTTTGAATGGCTAAAGAGGGAAAAAAATTAGTGTTTTTCTCTTAAAAAATCTTATTTCTCTGCTATTTCTAAAAACTAAGAAAGCTCCTTTTGGTTGAAATTTTCGTTGTATTGTGATATGACCTAAGTTTCAAATGTCATGCTTTAATGGTGCCATACAGAAAAAGCTTTTTCTAGATATCCTCTAATAGCTGTCATTAATGCACCAAAAATTTGATACCATACTTTTGATTATTTAATAATAGATAATGTGTGTAAGGGTTGATCCCACAAGGAGTACAATCATTTTTACTAAAAATTAAAGATATTAATGTTATTAAGGGAAAAGTTGAATTTTGATTTTATAACAAATAAAACAAATTAACCAATCAAACAAAATAAATTATAAAAATACTAAATGTCCACTTCTAGGTTGATTCGTAACTATGACATTCAATGATTTTGATTACCCACAGCATCATTTCAATTATAATGGAATTATCAACTCTAGATAACAACTAGCTTTGTTACCCAAAATTTCCATTAAATATTCATTAAGAAAAAGAAACTCTTTACTTAGACTTTAACTATTATACCCCTAAGATAAGCACTCTAGAGTAATATGTTTGTAGGTCAAAATTATAAAAATCATTACAAATTGCATTGTCCCAAATGAGACAATTAAAAAATTTACAAAATTTAAATTCAATTGATTATTGACAATTCATTTATTTGTAAAAGACTTTAAAATTCTAAAAATTGGAAAAAATGGATTGTTGATTTTTTAATATATTGTTAATGTCATTGCATTTAAAATGGAATGTAAAATATAATATTTGAATATATTGATTAAACAAAAATACAAGTAATGGACTCAATTGTATAAAATACGCTTTTGTGGGTAAATATTATTAATAGCAATCCCAAACTTAAATGTTGGGTCAAACATATACATCTAGAGGGGAGTGGGGATACTTCTTGTTAGAGTCCATTGCATTTGCTTTTTTTTTTTTTAAGTAATATGTTTGTATACAAATTAAATAAATCATTTGAAGTTGCATTATGGCAAAAGAGACAATTAAAAAATTTACAAAATTTGGATTCAACTAATTATTGACAATGCATTTATCCCTATAAGACTTTAAAATTGTAAAAATAGTAAAAATGAATGTTTTAATTTTTAAATTTATTGTTAATGTCATTGCATTTTAAGAGGTGAGAAAAACATAATATTCAAATATGTTAATTGAATAAAAATATGAGTGATGGACTCAATTGTATAAAATACACTTTAGTAGATGATTATTATAAATAGCAATCCGAAGTTTCAAAGTTAGGTTAAGTATATATCTATAGATGGGAGTGGGAAAACTTTTTTTAAAGTCTATTGCATTTGCTTTTTCTTAAGAAATATATTTGTAGACAAAAATTAGATAAATCATTTCAAATTGCATTGTGGCAAAGGATACAATTAAAAAAATTACAAAATTTAAATTCAAATGATTATTGACAATATATTTATCCCTATAAAATTTTAAAATTGTAAACATTGTGAAAAAATAATGTTTTGATTTTTAAATTTATTTTTAAGGTCATTGCATTTTGAGTGGTGAGAAAAACGTAATATTCGAATATGTTAATTGAAGAAAAATTCAAGTAATAAACTCAATTGTATGAAATACACTTTAAAGGATAAATATTATAAATAACAATCTTAAGTTTTAATGCTGGGTCAAGCATATATCTCTAGAGGGGAGTGGGGAGACTTCTTATTAGAGTTCATTGCATTTACTTTTTCTTAAATAATATGTTTGTACACAAAAATTAGATAAACCATTTCAAATTGTATTGTGACAAAGGAGACATTTAAAAAAAGTACAAAATTTAAATCCAAATGATATTAACAATGAGAATTTAAAATTCTTAAAATTGAAAAAATGAAAAAATTTTATTTTTAAATTAATTGTTAATACCATTGCATTTTGAGTAGTGAAATTAGGAAAAATGGAATGTTCTGACTTTTTTTCTTATATTATTAATACTATTTCTTTTTGGATGTTGCGAAAAACATAATATTTGAGTATGTTAATTGAATAAAAATACATGTAATAAACTCAATTGTATAAATTATACATTAGTAGATAAATATTATAAATAGCAATTCCAAGTTTAAATGTAGAGTCAAGCATATATTCCTTAAGGGGAATGGGGAAACTTCTTATTATAGTCCATTGCATTTGCTTTTTTTAAGCAACATGTTTGTAGACAAAAATTTGATAAATCATTTCAAATTGCATTATGGAAAAGGATACAATTACAAAAATTTCAAAATTTAAATTCAAATGATTATTAACAATGCATTTATCCCTAAAATACATTAAAATTGTAAAAATTGTAAAAAAGCAATGTTTTGATTTTTAAATTTATTTTTAATGTCATTGCATTTTGAGTGGTGAGAAAAATGTAATATTCGAATATGTTAATTGAAGAAAAATACAAGTAATTGACATAATTATATAAAATACACCTTAGTGGATAACTATTATAAATAGCAATCCCAAGCCTCAAAGTTAGGTCAAGTATATATTTTTAGAGGGGAGTGAGAAAACTTCTTCCTCAAGTCCATTGCATTTGCTTTTTATTAAGTAATAAGTTTGTAGATAAAAATTAGATAAATCATTTCAAATTGCATTATAGTGAAGGATACAAGTAAAAAAAATTATAAAATTTAAATTTAACTTATTATTAACAATGCATTTATCCCCAGAACACATTAAAATTATAAAAATTGTAAAAATGTAATGTTTTGATTTTTAAATTTATTTTTAATGTCATTGCATTTTGAATGTTGAGAAAAATGTAATATTTGAATATGTTAATTGAAAGAAAATACAAGTAACAGACTTAATTTTATGAAATACACTTTAGAGGATGACTGTTATAAATAGGAATCCTAAGTTTCAAAGTTGGGTCAAGCATAATTCTCCAAAAGGGAGTGGGCAAACTTCTTATTAAAGTCCATTGTATTTGCTTTTTCTTAACTAATATATTTGTACACAAAAATTAGATAAATCATTTCAAATTTCATTGTGGTGAAGTAGACAATTAAAAAAATAACTAAATTTAAATTCAACTAATTATTAACAATACGTTTATCCCTAGAAAACTTTAAAATTCTAGAAATTGGGAAAAGTGGAATGTTCTGGTTTTTTCTTATATTGTTAATGCCATTGCTTTTTGGATGACGTGAAAAACATAATATTTGAATATATTAATTAAACAAAAATATAGGTAATGGACTCAATTGTATAAAATACACATTAGTGGATGAATATTATAAACAACAATCCCAAGATTTAATGTTGGGTTAAGCATATATCTCTAAAAGGGAGTGGGCAAACTTCTTATTAAAGTCCATTGCATTTGATTTTTCTTAAGTAATATGTTTGTACGCAGAAACTAGATAAATTATTTCAAATTACTTTGTGGCAAATGATACAATTAAAAAAATTACTAAATTAAAATTTAACTGATTTTTCACAATTCATTTATCCTTGGAAGACTTGAAAATTCTAAAAATTGGGGAAAATGGAATGCCCTAATTTTTTTCATATGTTGTTAATGTCATTGCATTTTGGATGATGCGAAAAATATAATATTGGAATATGTTAATATACCAAAAATACAACTAATAAACTTAATTGTATAAAATACACTTTCGTAGATGAATATTATAAATAGTAATCCCAAACTTCAAAGTTGGGTCAAAGATATATCTTTAGAGGGAAGTGGGGAAACTTTTTATTAGATTCCATTGCATTTGCTTGTACTTAAGTAATATGTTTGTACACAAAAATTAGATAAATCATTTCAAATTGCATTGTAACAAAAGAGACAATTAAAAAAATTACAAAATCTAGAATCAATTGATTTTTGACAATGCATTTATCTTTATAAGACTTTAAAATTGTAAAAATGCAATGTTTTGATTTTTAAATTTAGAATTAATGCCATTGCATTTTGAGTGGTGAGAAAAATATAATATTTGAATATGTTAATTGAAGAAAAATATAAGTAATGGACTCAATGTTATCAAATACACTTTAGTGGATGAACAATATGAATAGCAATCCCAAGCTTTAAAGTTGGGTCAAGCATATATCTCTCAAGGGGAGTGGGAAAACTTGTTATTAGAGTCAATTACATTTGCTTTTCCTTAACTAATATGCTTGTACACAAAAATTAAATAAATCATTTCAAATTGCATTTTGACAAAGGAGACAATTAAAAAAATTACAAAATTTAAATTCAACTGATTATTAACAATGCATTTATCCCTAGAAGACTTGAAAATTCAAAAAATTGGGAAAAATGGAATGTTTTGATTTTTTTCATATATTGTTAATGTCATTGCATTTTGGATGACACGAAAAATATAATATTTGAATATGTTAATTGAACAAAAATACATGTAATTGATTCAATTATATAAAATATAGTTTAGTGGGTGAATATTATAAATAGCAATCTTTAGAAGGGAGTGGAAAATTTCTTATTAGAGTCCATTGCATTTGCTCTTTCTTAGGTAATATGTTTGTAGACAAAAATTAAATAAATTGTTACAAATTGCATTGTAGAAAAGGAGAGAATGAAAAAAATTACAAAATTTAAATTCAAATGATTATTGAGAATGCATTTATCCCTATAACACTTTAAAATTATAAAAATTGTAGAAAAGCAATATTTTGATTTTTAAATTTATTCTCAATGCCAATGCATTTTGAGTTGTGAGAAAAACGTAATATTTGAATATGTTAATTAAAGAAAAATAGAAGAAATGGACTCAATTGTATGAAATACACTTTAGAAGATGAATATTTTAAATAGCAAACCCAACCTTCAAAGATAGGTCTAGCATATATCTCTAGAGGGGAGTTAGGAAACTTTTTATTAGAGTTCATTGCATTTGCTTTTTCTTAAATAATATATTTGTATACAAAATTTAGATAAATCATTTCAAATGACATTGTGGCAAAGGGGATAATTAAAAAAGTTACAAAATTTAAATTCAATTAACTATTCGTAACTTATTCATCCTTGGAAGACTTCAAAATTCAAACAATTGGGAAAAATGAAATGTTTTGATTTTTTTCATATATTATGAAGGTCATTGCATTTTGGATGACGCAAAAAATATAATATTTAAATATGTTAATTGAATAAAAATATGGGTAATGGACTTAATTGTATAAAATACATTTTAGTGGATGAATATTATAAATAGCAATCCCAAGCTTCAAAGTTGGGTCAAACATATATCCCTAGAGGGAGTGGGAAAACTTCTTAATAGAGTGCATTGCATCTGCCTTTTCTTAAGCAAGATGTTTGTAAACAAAAATTAGATAAATCATTTCAAATTGAATTATGGCAAAGGAGACAAGTAAAAAAATTACCAAATTAAAATTCAACTGATTATTAAGAATGCATTTATTCCTAGAAGGTTTGAAAATTCAAAAAATTGGGAAAAATGGAATGTTATGAATTTTTCATATATTGTTGATGCCATTGCATTTTGGATTACATAAAAAACATAATAATTAAATATGTTAATTAAACAAAAATACAAGTAATTAACTCAATTCTATAAAATAAACTTTAGTGGATGAATATTATAAATAATAATCCCAAGTTTAAATGTTGGGTCAAGCATATCTCTCTAAAGGGGAGTGAGGAAACCTCTTATTAGAGTTGATTGCATTTGGTTTTTATTAACTAATATGTTTGTACACAAAAATTAGATAAATCATTTCAAATTGCATTATGGCAAAGAAGACAAGTAAAAGATTTACAAAATTTTAATTCAACTAATTATTCACAATGCATTTAACGCTAAAAGACTTTAAAACAATAAAAATTTTAAAAATGAAATGTTTTTATTTTTAAATTTATTGTTAATACCATTACATTTTGAGTGGTGAGCAAAACATAATATTCGAATATGTTAATTGAAGAAAATACAAGTAATAGACTCAATTGTATAAAATACACTTTAGTAGATGACTATTATTTTTAACAATCCCAAGTTTCAAAGTTAGGTCAAGATTATATCTCTGAAGGGGGGTGGACAAACTTTTTATTAAAGTTCGTTGCATTTTCTTTTACTTAGGTAATATGTTTGTAGACAAAAATTAGATAAATTATTACAATTTGCATTGTCGTAAAAGAGATCATTAAAAAAATTACAAATTTTAAATACATTAGAATATTGACAATTCATTTATCCCTAGAACACTTTAAAATTATAAAAATTGTAAAAATGCAATGTTTTGATTTTTAAATTTATTGTTAATGTCATTGTTTTTTGAAGTTCCCAACTTCACCTTAGGATCTACTAGTTTGTGATACTGAGAGGGGGGTGAATCAGTATCACCACAATTTGCAATTCGCAGGAAAGTGAACAACTTCAATTTCTTCTTAAAAGTGAAATGTTTCTCAAATTCGACTAAAGTAGATCTATTGCTACCTACTAATCACAATAGTCCCTAAAGTCACATTTCAGACACCTTGCCTAATAGACAATTCGAATGTTCTTGTTTAGGTCTTCATTAGGTTATGGGTTGGCTGATACTTTAATTGCGTTTACAATTCAATTCAAAACATAGAACGTAAAGCAAATTAAGGACACAGGAGATTTACATGGTTCTATCAATGTGACGTACATCCATGGTGGTAGGGACTCTCCCTTACCGAGACTATCCACTATACTTGAAAATTCTAATTACAATGGATGTCTTAATATTCTGCTCCTTTCACTATTGCAATTACTAAGTAAGTACAATACAAAGAGTGTCACTTACTGTGTATACCATTCTTCTAACTTGTCTTGCCTATGTTGAATTGAAAGGCTGCTCCACCGCCACTTAGAAGTTCACTGTAACGCTCTCAAACCTCTCTTGAAGAAATCTGGAAATACGTTGAGTTCTTTCTGATGCTTCGCTGAATTCCTTCTCTAGGTTGTTTCACACAACTCCTGTTTTCACCGTCTCACAGTTTCACAGTTTGTACTCAAGCTTCTGGTCTGCCGTTTCACTTCCCACGGCCTGCCTCACGCTTCTGATCAGTCACGCCGTTGCACGTTCTGGTCTCACACTTCTGGTCTGATGTTTCACATCTCTCGGCCTGCCTCACGCTTCTAGTCTGTTGTCTTTTCTTCCGGGTGGTCTCATGGATACCAGGTCTGCTGTCTTCTCTTCCGGGTGGTCTGTTTCTTATTTCTCCTCTTGCTGGTTGTGCGTTTCTGGTTTGCTTGCAAGATGTGTTTCTGGTTTGCTTGCAGGAGGCGTTTCTGGTTTGCTTGCAGGATGTGTTTCTAGTTTGCTTGTAGGAGGCATTTCTGGTTTGCTTGCAGGACATGTTTCTGGTTTGCTTACAGGACATGTTTCTAGTTTGCTTTCCCGGTGGTGACGTTTCTGGTTTGCTCTCCCGGTGGTGTCGTTTCTGATCTCTTGCCGTTCTACTCTCTCTTCCTTTTAGCCGGTTGTTGTAGGGTTGCTGTTTATTCAATTGTGTTGGCCCTCTACCCTAGTTTTGTCTTCCAAGGCCTTTATAGACTCTCTTCCATGAAACCCTAATAGGGCTTACATGACAGATTTACGTTCTTGCCCTTACGCGGCGGATTTACTTTCATGCCCTTCCATGTGACTTTACTCTCTTGCACACTTAACCCTAGTTGACAACAATTACAACCCATACAAGGCTGTGGGAATAACAATCTCCCCCTTTGTAATTGTTGGCAACACTCATAACAAAAATCATTATGCAGCAGTCTTTTATAATCTTCTTAGAGTAATAATCCATAAGCAGATGGATTTACAACTCCCCCTAAATATGCACTCCCCCTGCATTGTTGCTTCTCTCCCCCTTTGCCAACTAATTACAAATTTGAAAAACCTGTAAAGTAGAGATGGAGGATTCACCTAAAGTTCAGGCTTGAGGAGGCATTCGCACAAACAGACTCATTCTGTGCTTTTCAAACAGCTCTGTGGACAAAGGTTTAGTTAGAATATCTGAGATTTGATCTTTAGTACCGATATACTCCAATTGAATTGTTTCCTCTTCCACTTGATCCTTGATAAAGTGATACTAGATGTCAATATGCTTGCTCCTTGAATGTTGAGTTGGATTCTTGTTAAGATCACTTGCACTTTGATTATCACAAGGTACACTTACTGGTAACTTCACTTTAACACCCAAATCGGCCAATTATCTTTGCATCCATATCACTTGAGTATGTGCTGCACAAGTAGCCATATACTTAGCCTTCGCTGTGCTCAAAGCAACACAGTTTTGCTTTCTACTTAGCCATGCAACACACTTTGAACCCAAGTAGAAGCTGCAACCACTGGTTGATTTTCTATCATCTGTGCTTCCTGCCCAGTCTGCAATGTGTATGCTCGTAGTTTTACAGAATCCATGGCAGGATACCACAAGCCCATTTCCAGTGTCCCCTTGAGGTATCTTAGGATTCTTTTCACTACCAACACATGAGATTCCTTAGGATCAACTTGGAATCTGCTGGCGATGCACACAACTTGCATGAGATCAGGCCTTGATGCTGTAAGGTACAAAAGGCTCCCTATCATCTTCCTGTATTCTGTAGGGCTTGTACTCCTTCCTTTCTAATCTTTTGTTAACTTGCAGCTTACTGGCATGGGGGTACTGACAGGTCTATTATCCTCCATGCCAAACTTTTTCAGCATCTCTTTGGCATGTTTTGTCTGAGAAATAAAAATACCTTCTTCATATTGTTTTATTTATAATCCAAGAAAGTAAGTCATTTCTCCAATCAATGACATCTCAAATTCCTCACTCATCTTCTGTGCAAATTCTTGGCATAGCTCAGAGTGATCCCCTCCAAAGATGATGTCATCTACATATACTATGGTTATTAGTTGGCCTTTCTCTGAGTTGAACACATATAGGTTATTATCAACTGTTCCTCTTCTAAAGTTTAACCTTCTCAAATATGCATCCAACCTGCTGTACCATGCTCTTAGGGCTTGTTTAAGGCCATACAAGGCTTTCTTTAGCTTGCACACTTGTGTCTCATCCTCACTGATTTGTACTTCATCAAGTTGTTTAATATACACTTCTTCTTTCAGGAGCCCATTCAGAAAGGCTGATTTCACATCCATCTGGTAAACTTTATACCTCTTATGTGCTGCCAAAGCTAAGAACATTCTGATAGTTTCCAACCTTGCTACTGGTGCAAAAGTTTCATTAACATCTACTCCTTCTATCTGAGTGTAGCCTTTGTAAACCAGCCTAGCCTTGTTCCTTACCACCTTGCCATCTTCATTGTGTTTATTTTTAAACACCCATTTTGTTCCTATGACATTCTTGTTAGTGGGAAAAATGGTATGATCATCTCTTAAAGGTTTTACCAAACCTAAAGATTTCCATCCTTCACAATTTTGCTAATTGCAATTATATCCTTGATCTTAGTTAATATATTTTATCTATCTCTTGATTGCAATATCATGATCAATGAAGTCTATGACAATTTAGGCAATGTGAATGGATTATATGAAAAACAAAAAGATGTGCACAAGAGATTGTTTCAGAAAGTGAAACTTGGACATATATTGTACCATAAATGCATCTCTTTATCTCTACAAAATCTTAATAGAGGAATGCACTATAGCAATCCCATTTAAAGATTGGCAATAAATGGTGTTCAACTCAAAACTAATGGAGATTCAATTTGTTTCAGATGTACATGGTGAATGGAAATGATATCTTATTTAACAAAGGGTGGATTTGCATATTGGAAGGAAAGGATATGTCTTAAAGAGGTAGGTAGGTGTGAAAAAAAGAAATTGACTAGAGATCTAAAGTTAGTAGGTGCAGATCTAAGGTTAAAAAGTTAAAGGTAGAGAGATTGTCACCAATGTAAATTAAAGATGGTAAAAACTCTGTTGTTTACTTTAGGTAGAAATGTCCTTATAATCTCATGGTATAAATACTTTTGTGATGTTAACTCTACTTGTAGGGGACTCCATGTTATGAGGGGAGCAATACAATTTAGATTGCATGATGTATCCTAAAGTTGTGTTAAAAAAAATTAACATCATTTGGCCAGATAGTTTCCATAATAGTAGGTGGAGCTATGCAAATGATGCATGGTAGTGAAGTCTTGTGAGGAGAAAAGTATCCATTACTATCATTTGGTTAGGAAGGAACTTATTTTAAGATCTTAAAGGATAGCTAAAAGCATGGTATGCATTGTGCTTTCAAAGACTGATGATGGTTTAAATGAAATTTTGTAGAATTATGTATTGAGGTTTATTATTGAAGCTAATGGTGAGTTTAGCCTATCGCTATTACACATGTTGTTGGACAAGTATTTTAAACAAAATAAGATTATTTAGGATGTGAAGGTCAATGCTGTATGCATTTATTTATAAGATAAGATCATTTATCTTTTTGATAATAAAACACATGACAATGACAAGATTTAGGATGATTTTAATGGTGACCCCTTCCATCAAGAGAATCAAAAGAGGGTCAGCTGTATTTTACAATGATCATTTGTGTTGAAGGATTTTGGGAAATTGTTAGGATGCTTTTTAATGAAGATTCCTTCCTTTTAAGTGTTGGAAAATGTTTAGAAAACTTATCTCTCCTCCTAAAATTTTCTCTTATTGATCTCTTTTTCCTCTTCCAATCTCACAAAACCTAATAGATTTTTATTGGTTGTGTAATAAATTTGACAAATAATTGCCAAAAGATTTTAGAATATTGTTCAATTTTAATAACTAATTCAAACATTCCTAGAACTATGGGTGAGCCAAAAAGAATGTTTGAATGGTGAGTCAAAATCCATGGATCTTTCTCAAAAGGAAGGAAAATTATATCTACACCTTAAATATAGAGCATATATACATTTCACATCCCAAGTTTCTAGAAATTACAAAAAACATTATGAGTAACAAATGTCAATCAACTCAAATGGAGATCATTAAATGACAAATTTACCTTCTCATATAATCTAAATGGTGAGAAACTTGGAACAATTGGATGCCCCTTTGCTCTTCCTCACACATCACTCTCTATAAAGAATGAAAGTTAGTAGATG
>JAHOYR010000009.1:3787215-3805570 GCA_023213295.1 Bruguiera hainesii
TGCGTTGGGTCCCTAAGCCACGTCTTTTTGGGGTTTTCCGCATCAAATGATGTTGATATGGATGCGGCTAAAAGTAATACAACAAAATATAGTTCCAAAGTCAAAGAATCAAAAGTAAATGCCAAATTGGTCCATAATTCAACTCTAATCGCTTCTTATTCCTAAATGCAAATATTGTATATATTTTTAAAAACAATAATTTGAAAGAAAGGAAAATGGAGGATAACAACAAGAAATCACATGGGGCATTTATTCAATAAATATCATTTACTTACCAACTCTCTCTCTTTGGACTTTTCATGTGCCACTCATGAATGAATATAAAAACTGACAAAATAAAAGCATGAATAGCTAGTTAGATTTGAGATTGACTTTAATCTTAAATTCCAAATAAATATATATTATAACCACAGTGATTTAAACAAATTATGTAACATCCAAAAATTGACTAAAGAAAAATGAAGTTGAAACCACTAGATATATATAATACACCGTCATTTATGACTATAAGAGTACCGAAGATATAATTATCTAGACAGTTATGGGCCATATTTAATGCATATTGCCCCATTAGCTAAACATTGGCATGTTTTACACTATAACTCAATTCAGTGGTAAAAATGAATATTTTGGAGGAATCAATTGCTTAGTTAAATTGTTTTCTCTTGTAGATATGATAAAATCTATTTCTATAAAATCACATTTAATCCAACATGGTAAAAGTTAGCTGGCTAGTCAAAGTTTGAAAAGAGACATAAAAATAATGTAGCTTATGTTTATAGCTTCAAAATGGAAGTATATGCATTTAGCCTTAAAACAACATATCCATGGAGATCTTTTATTACTTTTTCATCAGAATTAATGGCTTTTATTTGTGTTTCTCAGGGGCTTGGTTGGTTACAGGAGTGTATTTAGCAGCTATACACGTGGAACAGGATTTATGCATCATGCTTTTTTGAGTATGCATACTCCACTCAAGACAATTCTATTTCCTTTTCCCTTTTCCATTCCAATACAATCTCAAACAAATGAAATTTGACATATTTGCTTAATGAAAATATTTCCACATTATTGTCATGAAACCTTGGCATACATCCCAACAGCCACATCATATTCAAGCTCTCAATTACATCATAATCATGTTGATTTTTCTAAAAAAGAAATGAAAACAAAAGAATGATGTTAAATAACAACTATCCTTATAATTGTAAGAAAATAAGCAATAAATAAAATACCGCTGCAACAAAAGTATATTAACAAAAATATATCATATCTGAAGCATGCGTCTATTATTCTTAATGACAGTTTCTGCCCCCATAGAAAAATTATTTTAGTGAAGTAAGTTGTAGTAGTTATTTTCCTCAGATACTACAAACCTTTATGCTAGTGTGCACTTCACATAGTGAAGTAAGAGAAACAACTCAACTTTTTGATTAATATAGTAGTAAGTCATAGATTATTGTAAGTGTATAATGTTTTTCAAGAATAAGAGGAAAATGGTAATTTATATTAGTCATCACTTGATAACTTATAAAGTGAAATAATATTGAGTATAAATTCTAATGATAATAAGCGGCTAATGTTATTATGATCCATAATGAGTAGTGATGCGAACCCCAAAGGACTTGGTTTAGGGACCCAACACAAGTAAGGAATTAAACAATTCCTAGGAAAGTTAAGTCAGATTTCAATCACACAAATCTTAGACCCAATATTCAAAGGAACACAAACCTAGGGTATTAGGAAGAATATGGATGCCACACTTTAGAAAAGAAGGGAATTGGGAGTAATAAGTCGGGTTGAATGCCAGAAAAAAAGTTACTTCTTGATAAGTTAAAAATTCTAGAAAGAACTGAAGGAGAAAACTCTCACTTTTTATTTTACACAAATTGTTTGATTTTAGAGTTTACAAGGAGTTGCCTATTTATAAGCTATAAGAAGAACCCTAAAAGAGACATAAATTCCTATTCAAGACAAATCTCTATTTAAGACAAACTCTTATTTACGACAAAGTTTTATTCAGAAAACTTCCACTTTTATATCAAAAACTTATTTAGGAAAAACTCCTATTTAAGAGTAAATGTTATTACTTAATCCTAACCCATTACGCACTTTAATCATATTAATAAGGTCTCAACTCTCTTTCAAGCTTGAATTCTCATTATTTGTAGCTTGGTTGGCCTGAATGTCTTTAATTAGCCCATTTAGTTCTTCTTTCGTCTTTTTGGCTCTAGCTTGCATTATTAGACCTTTTGGAATATGTAAGGGATCTCATGTATCTTTAAAGCCTTTCACACAATATCTCCAAGCTTCTCATCATTCCCCCTCTCTTTGCAAGGATTCTTCCTCGAATCATCACCTATATCAAAAGGAGAAAGATCAAAAACATTAAATGTTGTTGCTCTTACATTTTACTCACTAGGAAAGCCTAACTTATAAGCATTGCCATTAATCCATGTTACTACTTGAAATGGACCATATCCTCTAAGTTGTAACTTTGAATGCCTCTGAGCTAGCAACTATTCTAATAAGAACCTTAAAGATGATGGGTGGAAGGCCTTAAAGGATGCAAAAGGTCCATTGCACATTCTAGAAGGCCCAATAACATAAGCTAGAGCCAAAAAGATGAAAGAGGCACTAAATGGGCTGATTGAGGACATTCAGGCCAACCAAGTTTCAAATGGTGCAAATTCAAGCTTCAAAGAGGGTTTAGGTCTTGTTAATATGATTAGAGTTCCTAATGAGTCAAGACTAAGTAATAGCATTCACTCCTAATTATGAGTTTATTGTCTGTGTAAGAATTTGTCCCTAGAAAGAAATTCCTCCTAAAAAAGGATTTTTCTTAAGTAGGAATTTGTACCCTTTTAGGATTGCTATCTTATCCTATAAATAGGCACCTCTTATAAGTTCTAAAAGATTAGACAATTTTGAGTGAAACAAAAAGTAAGGGTTTTTATACCTCAATTCTTATCGAGAGGTATTTTTCTTATGGCATTCAAATTGACTTATCATTCCTAATTCCTTTCTTTTCTTGAGTGTGACATCCATATCCTTCTTAAATACCCTAGGTTTGTGTTCCTTTGAAAGTTGGGTCTAAGGTTTGTGTTATTAAACTCTGATTTAGCTTTTCTAGTTTTTTATTCCTTGTGTGCATTAGGTCCTTAAGCCACGACTTTTTGGGGTTTTTTGCATCAGTTGGTATCAGAGCTCGACTCTAAATTAGGTTGAATCAACTTATTCCTCAAATTTCTACCTTGTGATTTATTTATTTCTACCTAGTTTGTCTATTAAGTGCATTACAATTCAAATGCATTGATCTGTTTGTTTGCAATTCTTCTCTTTTTCTCCTTTGTTTGAGATCATAACTATAAAAAATGTGCTAATTTCAATTCCAATTTTTATGCCTAAGTATTCTATTGTTGTTTTGTGTTGAGCAAAAGAAAAGAAAGATAAAAAAAAAAAAGAAACAAAAAAAAGGAAGGAGAAAAAGAAAAGAAAAGGAACAAAAGAAAGAAAGCATTAAATTCAAATTGTTGATAAAAGTTAACAACTTGGTCATATTGGCTACAACAATAATATAGTTTCCTTACTCAACTCCAATTTTATCATCTATTTTCTTGTTATGTCATCCAAGTTTTTCTTATAGGTTTAACCCCCTATTATGAATTTTGTGAGTTTAGTTCATTAAATTTGTTTGCGTTGCTATCCTTTTTTTGTTTTTATTTTTTTTGACTCCTTATTCTCCAATTTGTTCAATTCTATTCTGCTCAAAATCAGTCCTCTTGATTTAGTTTGCTTAGTTCTTTACAGAGTTGAAAGGGGAAATCCATGTGGTAAAAGGCAAAAGTGAAAGTTCATAACAAGAAAAAGCCTTAAAGAGTGTAAACACGAGGGAATGTGACATCTTCTTTTGAGTGAAACATGTGAGGGAGTGTTTTGTGAAGTATCCTAATTATTTTGTGTATAAGTAATACTATGACATCCAAAGACAAAGGTACAACTCAGGAAAGAGCTAGTGATGTGTCCTTTATGATCAAAGCTGTGCAACAAAAATTTGAGCGCATGAATACCATATTTGATGATATGAGGGAGAGCATGGAGGAGGAAGCTAAAACAATAGTAGAGTTGCAAAGGAGGCATGGGGAATATGAGGCCCTAAAGCAAGAAGGCAATTGAGATGTGCCTATGACCATGAAGATGATGTGGAAGATTATGAATTTGATGATCGAACTACTGTGGTTAGAACTACTAACAATAAAAGGGATTAGAGAGAATTTGGGAGGTAAGGCACCTATGACCACAATTTACACAGTATTAAAATGACAATTCCTCCATTCTAAGGTAAGAATGATCTTGACACGTACCTAGAATGGGAGAAGAAGGTTTAATTGGTTTTTAACTATCACAACTATTCCAGGAGAGAAATATAAAGCTTGCTACTTTTGAATTTACTAATGATGCTATTATTTTGTGGGATCAACTTTTTTTGACTAGGAGAAGGAATTGTGAGCAACCTATTGATACATGGAAGGAGATGAAGGCTATCATGAGGAGGAGGTTTGTTCCTAATCACAATTATAAGTCATTCATTAATGAGACCAAATGATGGGTGGAAGGCTTCAAAGGATGCAAAAGGTCCATTACATATTCCAAAAGGCCCAATAACAAGAGTTAGAGCCAAAAAGATGAAAGAGGCACTAAATGGATTGATTGAGAACATTCAATCCAATCAAGTTTCAAATGGTGTGAATTTAGGTTTGAAAGAGAGTCTAGGCCTTATTAATGTGATTAGAGTACCTAATGGGTTAGGACTAAGTAATAGCATTCACTCTTAATTAGGAGTTTATTATCTATGTAAGAATTTGTCCTTAGATAGGAATTCCTCCTAAATAAGGATTTTTCTTAAGTAGAAATTTGTGCCTCTTTAGGATTGCTATCTTAGCCTATAAATAGGCACCTCCTGTAAGCTTTAAAACCTTAGACAATTTTGAGTGAAATAGAAAGTAAGGGTTTTTCTCCCTCAGTTCTTTTGAAAACTAAAGAACTTATCAAGAGGTACTTCTTCTTGTAGCGTTCAATTTAACTTATCACTCCTAATTCCTTTCTTGTCTAAAGTGTGGTGTCCATATCCTTCTTAAATATCCTAAGTTCGTGTTCCTTCGAATGTTGTGTCTAGGGTTTGTGTTATTAAACTTTGATTTAATTTTCTTGGTTATTCTTTGATTTCTTGTGTGCGTTGGGTCCCTAAGCCACGTCTTTTGGGGTTTTCCACATCATGTTCTTTATGCATATGCACCCAAACCCAATTATTGGGTTCAAACACTACCTTCTTTCACCCTTTGTTGACATCGGACACATATTCCTCAATTCATTTTACAATATGTTGTTGCACCTTCTTATGCAATTTCTTCACCATATTAGCCTTCCGTTCACCATTTAAGCTAGCATACTCATCAACAATTATAAGCAATAGATCTAAAGGAGTCAAAGGATTAAAATCATATACAATTTTAAATGAAGAGTAACTAATATTAGAATGAACACTCCTATTATATGCAAACTTGACATGCGGTAAACAAGCTTCCCATGTTTTCAAATTCGTTTGAATAATAGCACATAATAAAGTAGAAAGAGTTTGATTAACCACCTTAATCTACCTGTCAATTTATAGATGACAAGTAGTTGAAAATAATACTTTAGTACCTAACTTACCCCATAAAGTTTTCTAGAGGTAGCTTAAGAACTTTGTATCCTGATCTGAAACAATACTATGATACATGCCATGCAAACAACTACTTCTCTAAAGAATAATTCAGCCACATTACTTACATTGCCATTTTTATGGGATGGGATGAAGCATGCCATCTTTGTAAATCTGTCAACAACAAATATAGAATCCCTACACCTTTTTGACCATGGCAACCCAGTACAAAATCTATAGATAAATCAATACAGGGATGGCTAGGTATGGGATAAAACTCTAGATTTAGTTTGTTTGCATGTTATGCATTTCTCACATACCTTCTCAACATCTCATTTCATGTGTAGCCAAAAGAAATGTTCAATTAAGACATCTAGGGTTTTCCTAAGTCCGAAATGACCCATTAGACCACCCCTATGAGCTTCTCTCACAACCAACTCCCTTAAAGAACTCATTGGCACACATAAACGATTTTCCCTAAATAAGAAACCCTCATGCCTATAAAATTTCTCAAAGTATGACTTCTCACATTCTCCATACACAATAGCAAAGTCAGGATTTTCACATATAAATCTTTAATATATTCAAATTCTAATAATTTTGCAGTAAGTGTAGAGGTAACAACATACCTGCGAGATAATGCATCTGCTGCCACATTTTCCTTACCTTGTTTACATTTGGTGATGTAGGGAGGGCTCTCAATGAATTTAACCCATACAACATGTCTTTTGTTCAACTTTCCCTATCCTTTTTAAGTGTTTTAAGGATTCATAATTAGTATAGATAACAAACTCCTTGAGCCAAAGGTAGTGTTGCCATGCCTCCAAAGCTCATACCAATGTATACATCTCTTTATCATAAGTGGGATAATTAAGACTTGGTCCACTTAGCTTTTCACTAAAGTGGGCAATTGGATGCCTTTCCTGCATCAAAATAGCTCCAATATCAATACTTGAAGCATCACACCTGCCTTGTCTTGATGCTCCATACACTTAATTTTTCCTTAATATAATTAAAAATCTTGTCTTTATCACTACCCTATTTAAAACTCATGTTCTTTTTAATAACCTCAGTTAATAGTGGAACAATGGTGCTAAAGTATCTAATAAAGCATCTATAGAAAATAGCTAGACCATGAATGTTATACATATCCCTAATTGATTTAGGTGTAGGCTAATCACGAATTACCTTAACTTTTTCCTTGTCAACCTTAACACCTATAGCACTCATAACATAGCCAACAAGTATGATTTGGTTAGTACAAAAGGAACATTTCTTGAAGTTAACATACAACTTCTTAGAATGTAAAACAATTAAAATAAAATGCAAATGATCAAAATGCTCTTCTACCTTTTTGCTATAGTCCAAAATATCATCAAAATACACAACCATAAATTTACCAATGAATGTATGCAAAACATCATTCATTTATTGCATAAAGTTGCTCAGTGTATTAATGAGACCAAATGGCATAACAAGTCATTTTTACAGATCATACTTAATTTTAAAAGTTGTTTTCCACTCATCTACCTCTCTCATCCTAATTTGGTGATACCCACTTTTTCAAATCAATTTTAGAAAAGACACATGAATCATGCAATTCATCTAACATCATGCAATTCATCTAACATATCATCTAACCTAGGTATGGGGTAATGATATTTTATAGTGATTTTGTTGAGCACCTAACAATCAATACGCACCTTCCAAGTCCTATCCTTCTTGGGTACAAGTAGAACAAGAACCATATAGGGACTCATGCTTTCCCCTATATCCTTTCAATATAAGTTCCTCAACTTGCCTTTGCAACTCCTTTTATCTCCTCAAGATTACTCTTATATATTGGTTAGTTTGGAATGGATGCACCAAACATAAAATCAATTTGATGCTTAAATCCTCTTTTGGTAGGTAATTTGCTTGGAAAATCCACAGGGAATACATCTTCAAATTCTTGAAAAAATACATGATAACACTAAGTAAAGACAGGTCAAACTTGTTAGTGTTAAAATAAGTCTCTTTGCACAAAGGTACAATCATAGGTTGTTTGGCATAAAATACTTTTTTAGCATATAAACTTTCTTTTTTCTTCTCTCTCTTTTGTGTCCTCACTTTTCCCCTCTCTTTTTTATTTTAGCTATCCCTCTCTTTTTAATCTCTTTTTTTTCTATTCACTCTTATTTTTAATTCTCAATTGATCCTTATAAGCTTGTTGAGGTGTTAATAGTACAAGAGTAATGGGTTTTTTCATTCATTACAAAGGAATATTAGTTCATGAAGCCATTATGTATAACTCATTTGTCAAACTACCATGGTCTTCCTAATAGAATATGACCTACATGGTATAACTTCATATAAAACTTCATCATGGTAGCTTTTGATAGAAAATGACAGGAGCACTTGCTTATTTTCCTTAACTTCACCACTCTCATTCAACCATTAAACCTTATATGACATATGATGCCTCATAGTAGGTAAATTTAGTTTTTCAACCATAATTGTGCTAGCTACATTAGTGCAACTCTCACTATCAATAATCATAATACATACCTTATCCTTGATGAGACACTTTGTATGAAAGATGTTATCATGTAACACCTCATTCTCTTTCTTCACTTACACATTTAATGTTTGCCTTATGACAAGAGCTAATCCATTAATTGGATACTCCTCTCTATCATTTTCACCTTCCGATGATGGCATAAAATCATCATCTAATTCACTTGCAGTCTCAATGTCACCATTACCTCTTAAGACCATTGCGTGCTTTTTTGGACATTGAGATCCAATGTGTGCCCTTCCCAAATATTTAAAACATTTAACATCTCTATTTCTACTTAGGGATCAAAATTACCTACCTCTCTACAAGAACCCACATTCCTGCTTTTGGATAGTTCGACTTTGGACTTGTAATTGGCCTTCTTATCCTTTTTACTCCAATTTGGCTTCCAAGATGAAGTAAAACCTGAATTTTGCCTAAACCATGTGGAATGCTTTGGTTTAAGTTGTCTTTCAACTTTCATTGCCATGTGCACCATGTCTTCTAATTCCATGTAATGTGGCAACTCAACCACATCGGCTATGTCTCTATTTAGCCCTTGGAAAAATAAAGTCATGGTTACCTCTCTCTCTTCTTCTACATTTGCCTTAATCATGACAATCTCTATCTTCTTGTCGTAGTCCTCCACACTTTTGGTGCCCTAAGTAAGCCTTTATAGCCTTTGGTATAAATCCCTATAATTGTGATTGAGGACAAACTTCCTCCTTATGATAGCCTTCATCTCCTCTTATGTATCAATAAGTCTCCCTCGATAGTATAATCAATAAATTCAATGACAGCAAACTTTACTTTTTCTCTTCAGAGTAGATATTGCAGTTAAAAACCAATTCAACCTGTTCCGATTCTAGGTATACCTTAGGATCATTCTTACCATAAAATAAAGGAATTGTAATTTTTTTGCTGCCCAAATCATGGTCATAGGTGCCTTGCCTCCTAAAATCTTTCTAATCCTTTCTATTGTTGGCAATTCTAATCATAGTAGTTTAATCATTAAACTTATCATCTTCTACATCATCTTTATGGTCATTAGCTCGTCTCACTTGCCTTCTTTGTAACTCTACTATAATGCCTATGCCTTCTTTGCAACTCTACTATTGTATTATTTTATTCCTTCATCCTTTCCCTCATATCATCAAATATGGTATTCAAGCACTCAAATTGTTGTTGCATAGTTTTGATCATAAAGGACACATCACTAACTCCCTCCTGAGCTACACCTTTGTCTTTGGACGTCATAGTATATTACTTTTGTACAAAATTATTAGGATACCTCACAAAACACTCCCTTACATGTTTCACTCAAAAAAGGTGTCACACTCCCTTGTGTCTTACACTTTTTATGGTGCTTTTTTTTTAATATAAACTAGCTTCTTTACCTTTTACCTCTCAAATTTCCCCAACATAACAAGGTAAATGGGGTAGAATTGAGCTAATTGGAGAATAAGGAGTGAAAAAAAAAATGAAAGAGGATATCAAGGTAAACAAATTTAATGAACTAGACTCATATAAATCAAGATAAGGGGTTAAACATAGGGGACAAACTTAGATGGCATAACAAGAAAATAGATGGTAGAATTAGAGTTGAGTAAGAAAACTATATTATTATTATGGTTAATTTGACCAAACCATTTTTACTTTTATCAATAACTTGAATTTGATGCTTTTTTTTTTGTTTCTCCTATTTTTTTTGTTCTTCCTTTTCTTTTGGAATTGAAAATAGCACATTTTGACAGTTATGTGCTCAACCAAACAAACAAAGTAAGAAGGATTGCAAATGGAATGATTAGTGCATTTGAATGGTAATGTGCTTTTAATAGACAAACTAAATATAAATAAATAAATCACAAGGCAACAAATTGAAGAATTAATTGATTCAACCTGATTTAGAGTTGGGCTTTGATACCAATTAATGTAAACCCCAAAAGATGTGGCTTAGGGACCCAACACACGTAAGGAATCAAACAATATCTAGAAAAGCTAAGTCAGATTTCAATCACGCAAACCCCAAACCAAATATTGAAAGGAACACGAACTTGGGGATTAAGAAGAATATGAACACCACACTCTAGAAAAAAGGGGATTGAGAGTGATTAGTCAAGTTGAATGTCATAAAAAGAGTTATTTCTTTATAAGTTCTTTAGTTTTTGAAATAACTAAAAGAGGAAACTCTCACTTTTTATTTCTCTTAAATTGTATGATTTTAGAGCTTACAAGGAGGTTCTTATTTATAGACTAAGATAGCAACCCTAAAAGAGACATAAATTCCTATTTATGACACACCCCTATTTTGGAAAAACTCCTATCTAGGACAATTTCTTATTTAGAAAACTTCCACTTTTATAACAAACACTTATTTAGGACAAACTCCTATTTAGGAGTGAATGCTATTACTTAACCCTAACCCATTAAGCACTCCAATCATATTAAAAAGGTGTTAACTCTCTCTTAAACTTAAAGTCACACCATTTGTAGTTTGATTAGCTTGAATGTATTTAATCAGCCCATTTAGTGTTTCTTTCATCTTTTTGGCTCTAACTTATGTTATTAGACCTTTTAGAATGTGCAATGAATTTCTTGCATGCTTTGAAGCCTTCCATGCATCATCTCTAAGCTTCTCATCACAAGTGGAGATGGAAAATGCTGAAAATGAAAGGAGGGTCTAAAGGACTATTGATGATATTTTGCCATTCCAAGAGTAGAAGAGTCTAAACCACTTCTTTAATTGTGATCAAGCCCATACATTTTGGTCCTAATACCTTATAAAAGAATTGAATCATGGTCGATAGATAAGCATACCAATGGTGTATTTTCTGGCCAAGTGTATATGTAGACGGAGAACTTCCTTAGTGAAACTGTTGAAGTGCATTGATTAGAGGAATAAACAATTCATGAAATAGGTACTAGGGATGCCTATATATAAACTTGATGGGAGCATTGACGATTCCATAGTGCCTAAAAAGCAGGCTTTACAACTTGTTTATCATGAAGGTTTTATATCTTTAAAAAGCATCTCTTACAATCTTCTCCACTAATACCATCAGAAGAGTGTTTGTAAGATTGGGCAAAAGTGGATTTTACTCATCATTCATAAAATAAATTTCTAGCTACTCAAGAGAATTCTTCAAAATTGGACACTTCTTAAACTCTGGGATATAGAATGTTGCAGGTGAATGAGAAAGACTTGCCATAGCCTTATAGTAAGGGAATTATAGTCCTCCCAACTTATGTGGCTGAATATTAAGGTACATCACTCGAAACTAGTCCAAAATACATGCCTTGCAATATCGAGTGGAGATGTATTCTTACAGCACATGGGATGAGTGAATTTGTGTAAAGGAGTATATATATGACTCATAAGCCACACATACAATAATACGAAACTTTCCCTAAACTATCCCTTTCCATGGATCCAACAATGATTCAAAGTTGAGTCTCTAACCATGGCATGCTCTTCCAACACCGAGCACATACATTCTATTGGAAGTAATTCAAGAAAAAATATCCGAGAATTGGAAAAAGTTCATTGTATTTAAATCTTCCGTTAAACATTTAGTAGACAGCATAATAATTGCAAATTGGAAGGGAAGGATAGAACTAAAGGACTAACCATGCAAATTTGGTAATATAGAATAATATAAGATATAATAGTATAAAATAGGTTAGACTAATAGTCTGTATTGCATTTTGGTAACATCGAATAGGAAATAATAATTATTCTTTCCCATATTTGGATGACATAAGATAGAATAATATATATAATATATCGAAATGACCCTTTCATTCTTTTAGATAATTAGTTACATTCATTGTTAGTTCTAACTTATTCGTATTTAAAAGAATTAAAATTAAGCAAAAAAATTATTTTATATAATTCAAACAGTACCATAAAAGAATGTAATAATATAATCATATCTAGTTATAAAAAGAAAAAAAAAACATATAATTGCATTATGGTTGCCTTAAGGACATTGTATGTTGTACCCAATTTGTATCAAATTATAAATACCATTGGCAATTGTTTAAGGTAGGCTTCTTATGCATCCTATACTACGTGTATGCATTCCTAAATTATTTGATATTTTATTTGGTTAAATCAACTAGTCTAGCGACCCTTTGGGTAAATGGGTGGATGAGCACGATGGGGAAAGCCTACTATCTACTTCTTCTAGTGCAATGTCTCGCGGCGACGGTGCTGCAGATTGCCAAACGCTACCTGCCACCGCATGATTAACAAAATGATACAAACTTTAGGAAAATAACATTCAAAAACTAATTAATAAGATGGGAGAGTCTAGCAAGGGGTCCCGTGGTTTCAACAAAGTGTTCAAATACCGACGATTGCTTTAGCAACATTGGATGCTTTGGCTACCTATTTTGTGTCTGGAAAAATAGTAAATGCACATGCATTGCTCATAATCCCATCCTTTCGTGACATCGTTGTAATAGAAGAGCTCCAGAAGAACAATTTAGGAAATTAGTTTATGTTAAATTTGGATGATGGGTGTGACTTAGTAAGTATTAGCTTGAAAATGCTCTCTGCATTGGTTTAATCTATAAAGTGTTACCCTTGGATTAATTATATTTCATCCCTTAGCTTCTCTTTCTAAAACTTTTGCAGAAAGATCTAGATTCGATTACATCTTGAATTTGTAGCCACATATTTTTGCTTTATGTCAAAGTAACTTCCTTTACAAGTAATTGCCAATCTAGATCTAAACATTCTTTCCGGAAGCCTCTTTAGATCCTTGTATTGCACTTATACTCCCATCCAAAGGTGGATCTACAGTGAAGTCAAATTCCGCACCTGGCCCTCCATTTATTTCTATATACATGCTTGCAAAAACTCAAAAGAAATGCTACCTAGGCTAATGGTAAAAGGAATTTTACACCCCCTTAGGTCTACGCTCAAGGCCCAACTTCGGTATATATTTTTCCCCCGTCAAAAATTGTTCTGGATCCATCACTGCTCCTATCAGATGTGTGTCAAAGATCTCTTTGCTATAAAGATAATAGATCTTGACTAGGATTTAGATTCATTGAACATGGACTTTAAAATTCAACATCAGAAGTTTCCAAACTTATATATCAATACATAGTGGTAAATGAATAAACGGATTATCTTAAGATAAAACTTCATTACTAGGTGTCTTTTATTTTGTTTGTTACTTAATTGTTAGCTATAAGATCAAATAATAATGGGCCTATTATTATGTCACTTATCAAAACAAAAAAAATTCTCTTTTTGGCTATAAAGACTAATGTGGCCTACACTAGGCTTTCTTTCTTTTTGTTGAAAAGTTAGTTGCAGTGGTTTTATTAAAAGAAAATCAACAATATGCAATGGTACAAAGCACCCTTAAAAGTGCATGATAGATCAAAGCATCCTATCTAAGCTGCAAGATTAGAACATCTAGTAACTGCATGCTTAGCTAAAGTATCATCAACAGAGTTTACTGCTCAATTAACATGTACAAAAATACAATCTTTAATTAAATGTAAAAATCTCTTAATCATAAAAAATGTATCTTCTGGCTTCCATGGTCTGGAGCCCTTGTTATTCATCCAAGATACAGCATGACTAGAGTTAGATGCCACCATTAGAACATAATCTTTGAAAGCTCAATTCAATGATGTTAATTCGAGATTAGCATGATTTGCATTAAATTTCATTTGAATTTTTTTGAAGTTACTCAATAGAAAAAAAAAATTAAATTAGAGGAACTTGTGTATGGTTTGCATGGAGAAAGGGACATCCTCATCCCTTAATTCATATGTTATAACAATAGGTAAAGTTACTGCAAAGGAACACCTTATACAAAAAATTTTCCATCTAAATTGTGCAATTAAGTTTAATAATTTCTGTTTGTCAAATGCAGGGTTCATATGTCCACGATAAATAGCAAAAAACAAAGATGAAATCTAATTTCTTTTCTGAATGATAAATGAAGGAAATGTAATCAAAACAAAGAGATTATTACTTCTTTTTCTTTTTTCAAACAGCAAGAGTACCTTTATTCATAGTGTCCTTATAAGAATCAAGGATACCCAAAATGCATAAAACAGCTAATGCCAATAAGCCCAAAAAAGCTGTACCAAATTGAAGAGATTATTCCTTCCCAAGTGGAGAATGCATGTACTCGGTCAAAGTGCAATTGAATCCCCTTAGATACTTCCCTTTATTTCTACAAAATCTAAATAGAGATTCAATTATTTTGTACTTAGTCACAGTCCCAAATCTTAATACCAGAGACACTTATCTAAATGGGATTGACGTGATACATTGCTAGTGATTTAAATTTGACACACAGTGTAGGAGCATAAGGGAAGAGACAAAAATTGCCAACATTGTCAATTTTCAATGACATAAGTGGTGTGAAAAGTCTTATTGATCTTCCTCTTATTGGGGTTTCATTTACTTGGTCAAAAGTGCAATTTTATGTCACAAATTGATCATTCTCTGACCTCAACAAAATTTAAGAACTTTAGTTAGCTTTTGCTACTGGCATTGGAAATAATCACATATGATCATTGTCTTCTTTTTCTAGATAGTGGCAATATTGGAGTTAGGAGGTCTTTCCACTTTGAAAATATATAGCTAAAATCAAATATATTTTTTCTTTTCTAGATAGTGGCAATATTAAAGGAGTTAGAAGGTCTTGCAATCTGGGTCCCATCCATCAGTGGCATGTTATAAAGGGACGCTAGCTCTCAAATAGGAAATTGACAGAACGATGATATGAAGGCACGAGCCTTACATGTCATCATCGGTCAATGGTCCTCCCTAAACTAGTTTGTTGTTGGAGGTGGATGGTGAAGCAATAGATGGGTGGTGGCAAAACGTTGGGCAGGCATTTCTAGTTGTTCCCAACCAATTTTGACATGTAGTGCCTAGAAACACAGATCAAAGAATGGCAGCTTCAAAGGAAATGTGTCCCATGCAGTGTTAGTGAACAATGGCAATGATGCATATGGTGGCTGCAATAGAGGCCTTACAAGAAAGAGTGACAACAGTGGAAAAAAGCAAATTCATAGGCTTTTTTGTATATCTTGGAATGCAATTTAGGCTTTGATGCCAAAATTGATATAGGATAAATAAGAAAAATAAAGAAGTAATGGAAATAAACCTAAAACTAGACTTTCAACTAAATATTCAATAGCGGTTTGCAATATTAATAACAAGCCTAATGGTACAAATAACACTGACTTGTATTCATAGAGAGCTCAAGGACAAACTAGTAACTAACTAAATAAAATAACAAACAAGATAAATATCAATAAATAGGAGAATTCTTATCCTTTCCTAAATCTCATAGAATATTGCTTCTTGAAATATTTACCCTATTAGCAACTGCATCACTTTGATTTTCATTTGGTGTTTGGGGGAAGAATTGTGACTCAATGATGATTTTCATTTTGACATTAAACTTTTAGAGTATTAATTTTTCAATTGCTATATTTGGTCATTGTTTTCCCATGATATGGTGAGTGTTTATGATTGGTTTTATTTGGCTTTTAAAGCTATTTGTGTTAGTGTATCTAGGGGAATGTCTTTTTAGTATAATTTTCATTCTTTTTAGCTTCTTTGTTCTTCTTTTTTTCTTTTGTCTCTACACCACAAATAGCCCAATTAAATTGGCTGAAGATGTCTTCAAGTACTGAAGCTACTTTATGATTAGCTAGTTAATGATGAGAATAAAATTTGCAATCCTTGCTTCTAGGTATAGAAAATCTCATTGGTTTTTTATGGGTGTTTGGCTATTATTTTGTACAAGTCTCACTTGTCTTCAGCTCTTGGGCTAGGAATTTTAGGCTAGGCTCTCAGTTGGGTTTGAATGGCCTTTTAGAAGCTTTTAGATGGTGTGTTATACTTAAAGATTGGATCACTTGATCAGCTATGGAGCTTGGATTTGAGGCTTTAAGTGGGATGAGAAGATCTTGGAAAGTTGCCACTAGGGCTGCAAGTCTTGGAAATTTGAGGTCAAAACCTTTTTGCACTATAATTTCCAATCCATTTTTAAGATGTTTTGGGCACTTGGATATTTCCCCATTGTATGCTTGTTCTAGTCAAGACATATGGACTTCTCCAAGTTATGATGTACTTAACCTTTTTTTTTTTTTAAATTTTGGAATAAAGGATCAATAAAATGGGCCTCTATAATTTTCTGCCATTAAATTTTTGCTTGTAAAATTTTTGGAACCACTAAATTGCTTTGTAGACAAACTTGTAATTTGCTCCCTTTGCATTTGTGGTAAAAATGCCTATGGGCATGTATAATGAAATTCTATAATGATTAGGCTTTCTTTTCTTTATTCTTATTCCCTTGAAGTAAACGAAATTAAGTTCCAAATCCAATGTGTTATTTTCAACAAAAGCCTCAAATGTGAGCCCACAACAATAGCCTTAAAATTTTCTTATCTCTCTTTTTGAGTCTTATAAGTCATAACTTATGTCCTTAGAGAAAAATGCATCATGCAATATAAGTAAGAAGTCCTTCTTAAATTCATCTTGATAAATCTCATTAGCACTTTATTCTATACAATCTCTTAGATTTATCTTTATAAATCTTTATTGTCAAAACAAAAGCTATTTCTAATGTGTTGTTCATGGAGAAGTTCTTAGATAAACAAATTTTGATGAATTAGAACATTGGTATATCATTTCCTATCAAAAATATATCATCCATATATAATACTAAGAAAATGATTGCACTCTCTTTAACCCTCTTAGAAATGTAATGTTCACCTATATTTTGAAGAAAATCAATCTCTTTGATTTCTCATGAAATTTGCTCCACCTTTCTACCTTTTTTATCATATTCATATTCTTTTTCAGTATAAAATCCTTAAGTTGTGTCATGTATAATTCATGAATATATTCTCTTTAAGGAATGTTGTTTTTGTATCCATTTGTTTTGTAATCATAGTTGATGAGAACCTTAAAGATGATGGGTGGAAGGCCTCAAAGGATGCAGAAGGTCCATTGCATATTCTAGAAGGCCCAATAATATGAACTAGAGCCAAGAAGATGAAAGAGGGACTAAATGGGCTGATTGAGGATATTCAGGCTAACCAAACTTCAAATGGTGCAAATTCAAACTTGAAAGAAAGTCTAGATCTTATTAATATGATTGGAGTACCTAATGGGTCAGGACTAAGTCACTCCTAATTAGGAGTTTATTATCTATGCAAGAATTTTTCCCTAGATAGGAATTCCTCCTAAATAAGGATTTTTCTTATGTAGGAATTTGTACCTTTTTAGGATTGCTATCTTAGCCTATAAATAGGCACCTTTTGTAAGTTTTGGAACATTAAACAATTTTGAGAGAAATAGAAAGCAAAGGTTTTTTCTCCCTCAATTCTTTTGAGAACTAAAGAACTTATCAAGAGGTACTTCTTCTTGTGGCGTTCAAATTGACTTATCACTCCCAATTCCTTTTTGTTTTTCTGGAGTGTGGCATCTATATCCTTCTTAAATACCCTAGGTTTGTGTTCTTTCAAATGTTAGGTCTAGGGTTTGTCTTATTAAACTCTGATCTACCTTTCCTGGTTGTTCTTTGATTCCTTGTGTGTGTTGGGTCCCTAAGTCATGTCTTTCTCGAGTTTTCTGCATTAGTTGGTATCAGACTTAGGTTCTAAATCAAGTTGAATCAACTCATTCTTTAAATTTCTACCTTATGATTTATTTATTTCTATTTAGTTTGTCTATTAAGTGCATTGCCATTCAAATGCAGTATTCTGTTTGTTTGCAATCCTTCTCTTTTGTTTGTTTGTTTGAGATCATAACTATAAAAAATGTGCTAGTTTCAATTCCAATTGTTATGTCTAAGTATTCTATCATTGTTTTGTGTTAAGCAAAAGAAAAGAAAAATAAAAAAAGCAACAAAAATGAAAGGAGACAAAGAAAAGAAAAGGAACAAAAGAAAGAAGGCATCAAATTCAAGTTGATAAAAGTTAACAGCTTGGTCATATTGGTTATAACAATAATATAGTTTCCTTACTTAACTCCAATTCTATCATCTATTTTCTTATTATGTCATCCAAGTTAGTCTTTGATAAGAGTTTGAACCCTAACTCCACCACAAAAGCTAGCTCAAGAA
>JAHOYR010000009.1:3805580-3861959 GCA_023213295.1 Bruguiera hainesii
CAAAAGCTAGCTCAAGAATGGAGGGTTGACCCAACCCTTATAAACAGCCCAAAGACCCCCTCAGGAACTGATGTGGGACACATCAGTCTTATAAGTTTAACCCCCTATTTTGATTTTTGTGAGTTTGATTCATTAAATTTGTTTGCTTTGCTATCCTTTTTTCGTTTTTCTTGACTCCTTATTCTCCAATTTGTTAAATTCTACACCATTTACCTTATTCTACTCAAAATCAATCCTCTTGATTTAGTTTACTTAGTTCTTTACAAAGTTGAAAGGGGAAATCCAAGTGGTAAAAGGCAAGAGTGAAAGTTCATATAAAGAAAAAGCCATGAAGAGTGTAAAAACAAGAGAGTGTGACACCTTCTTTTGAGTGAAACACATAAGGGAGTGTCTTATGAGGTATCCTAATTATTATATGTCCTTCATGATCAAAGCTATGCAACAACAATTTAAGTGTATGAATACCAGATTTGATGATATGAGGGAGAGCATAGAGGAGGAAGCCAATACAATAACAAAGTTGAAAAGGAGGCATGGTGAATATGAGGCTCCTAAAGATAGAAGGAAATTAAGATGTGCTTATGACCATGAAGATGATGTAAAAGATGATGAATTTGACAATCAAACTACTATGGTTAGAATTGCTAAGAATAGAAAGGATCAGAGAGAATTTGGGCGAGGCACCTTTGGCTAAGATTTGGGCAATATTAAAATGACAATTCCTTCATTCCAAGGTAAGAATGATCTTGATGTGTACCTAGAATGGGAGAAGAAAGTTGAATTGGTTTTTGATTGCCACAATTATTTTGAGGAGAAAAAGGTAATGCTCGTTGCTATTGAATTTACTTATTATGCTATTATTTGGTGGAATCAACTTGTTTTGACTAGGAGAAGGAATTGTGAGCAGCCTATTGACACATGGGAGGAGATGAAGGCTATCATGATGAGGAGGTTTGTCCCTAATCACAATTATAAGGAGTTATACCAAAAGCTGAAAGGGCTCACCCAAGGCACTAAAAGTGTGGATGACTACTAGAAGGAGATGGAGATTGCCATGATTAGGGTGAATGTAGAAGAAGATAGAGAGGCAACCATGACTCAATTTTTGCAAGGGCTAAATAGAGACATAGCCAACATGGTTGAATTGCAACATTATGTGGAATTAGAAGACATGGTGCACATGACAATGAAAGTTGAAAGGCAACTTAAATGAAAGTGTTCCACATGGTTTAGGCAAAACTTGGGTTCTACCTCATCTTGGAAGCCAAATTGGAGTAAAAGAGATGAGAAAGCCAATTACAAGTCCAAAGTCGAGTTCTCCAAGTAGAAATAGAGATGTTAAATGTTTTAAGTGTTTGGGTAAGGGTCACATTGCATCTCAATGTCCAAAAATACATGTAATGATCTTGAGAGGTGATGGTGATGTTGAAACTGCAAGTGAATCTGATGAATAAGTTGAAAGGAAACTTAAATGAAAGGGCTCCACACGGTTTTGGCAGAATTCAGGTTCTACCTCATCTTGGAAGCCAAATTGGAGTAAAAGGGATGAGATGGCCAATTACAAGTTCAAACTCGAGCTATCCAAGCACAAGAATGTGGGTTCTAGCAAGGAGGCAAGTAATTTTGACCCCCAACAAAGTGGAAATAGAGAAGTTATATGTTTTAAGTGTTTGGGTAGGGGTCACATTGCATCTCAATGTCCAAATAAGTGTCCAATGATCTTGAGAAGTAATGGTGATGTTGAAACTGAAAATGAATCAGATGATGATTCTATGTCATCATCAGAGGGTGAAAGTGATGGAGAGGAGTATCCAGTTAATGGAGTAGCTCTTGTTACAAGGCGAGCATTGAATGTGCAAGTAAAGGAAGAAAATGAGGTGCAACGAGATAACATCTTTCAAATGAAGTGTCTCATCAAAGATAAGGTATGTAGTATGATTATTAATGGTGGGAGTTACACTAATGTTGCTAGCTTAACCATAGTTGAGAAGCTGGATTTACCTATTATAAAGCATCATATGCCATATAAGCTTCAATGGTTGAAAGAGAGGTGTGAAGTCAAGGTAAATAAGCAAGTGCTTGTGTCATTTTCTATTACAAAGTATCATTATGAAGTTTTATGTTATGTTGTACCTATGCATGCAGGTCATATTCTATTAGGAAGGACATGAAAATTTGACGTCATGCATGATGGCTTAAAGAATCGATATTGTTTTGTAATGAATAAAAAACTCGTCACTCTTGTTCCATTATCACCCCAACAAGCATATGAGGATCAATCAAGGATTAAAAGTGAGAGTGAACAAAAAAGAGAGATTGACAAAAGAGAAAAGAGAGGAGAAAACATGAGGACACAAGAGAGAGAGAGAGAAGAAAACAAAAAGTTTCTATGCAAAAGAATGTGATGTCAAAAGAGCATTTTATGCCAAACAACATATGATCATACTTTTGTACAAAGAGGCTTATTTTAACATGAACAAGTTTGAACCGTTTTTGCCAAGTGTTGTTGTTGCTTTATTGTAGGAATTTGAAGATGTATTCCCTAATGATGTCCCAAATGGATTGCCACCTAAGAGAAGAATTGAGTATCAAAATGATTTCATCCCTTGTGCATCCAACCCTAACCGGCCAGCATATAGGAGTAATCCTGAGGAGACAAAAGAGCTTCAAAGGCAAGTTGAGGAGATTATTTCAAAAGGATATGTGAGGGAAAGCATGAGTCTTTGTGCTGTTCCTACCTTACTTGTACCCAAAAAAAGATGGGACTTAAAGGATGTGAGTTGATTGTCGAGCGATCAACAAAATCATTGTAAAATATTATCACCCCATACCTAGGTTAGATGACATATTGGATGAATTGCATGGTTCATGTGTCTTTTCTAAGATTGATTTGAAAAGTGGATATCACCAAATTAGGATGAGAGAGGGAGATGAGTGGAAAACAGCTTTCAAATCTAAGTATGGTTTGTATGAATGACTTGTTATGACATTTGGTCTCACTAATGCACCAAGTAGTTTTATGCGATTAATGAATCACATTTTGCATTGATTCATTGGTAAATTCTTGGTTGTGTATTTTGATGATATTTTGGTCTATAGCAGATGCCTAGAATAGCATCTTGATCATTTACATTCTATTTTAATTATTTTATGTTTTGAGAAAATGTATGCTAACTTCAAGAAATGTTCCTTTTGTACCAATAAAATCACATTTTTTGGCTATATTATGAGTGCTAAAGGTATTGAGGTTGACAAGGAAAAAGTTAAGGTTATCCAAGATTGGCCTACTACTAAGTCAATTAGTGATGTGTGTAGTTTTCATGGTCTAACTAGTTTCTATAGACACTTTGTTAGGGACTTTAGCACCATTGCTGCACCACTCATTGAGCTTATCAAAAAGAACATGAGTTTTAGGTGGGGTAATGACCAAGATAAGGCTTTTAATTGTATCAAGGAAAAATTAAGTTCAACACTCTTACTTGATTTACTTGACTTTGCAAAAGCTTTTGAGATTGAGTGTGATGCTTTGGATATTGGCATGGGAGCTGTTTTGATGTAGGAAAGGTGCCCAATTGCTTACTTTAGTGAAAAGCTAAGTGGAGTAAGCCTTAATTATCCTACTTATGATAAAGAGATGTATGCATTGGTACGGGCTTTGGAGACATGGCAACATTACCTTTGGCCCATGGAGTTTGTCATCTATATTGACCATGAATCTTTGAAGCACTTAAAGGGACAAGGAAAGTTGAACAAAAGGCATGCCAAGTGGATTGAATTCATTAACTCCTTTCCCTACATCATCATATATAAACAAAGTAAGGAAAATATGGTAGCTGATGCATTATCTTGCAGGTATGCCCTTATCTCTACACTTACTGCAAACTTATTAGGATTTGAACATATTAAAGATTTATATGTTAATGATCTTGACTTTGCTAATGTGTATAAAACATGTGAGAAGTCAGCCTTTGAGATGTTTTATAGGCATGAGCATTTCTTATTTAGGGAAAATCGTTTATGCATGGCTATGAGTTCTTTGAGGAAGTTGGTTGCAAGAGAAGCTTATGAGGGTGGTCTAATGGGTCATTTTGGAATTAGGAAAACCCTATATGTCCTCAATGGACATTTCTTTTGGCCATGCATGAAACAAGATGTTGAGAGGATATGTGAAAAATGCATAACATGCAAACAGGCTAAATTTAGAGTTTTATGCCATGGCTTGCATACCCCTTTATCCATACCTCGCCATCCTTGGATTGATTTAACTCTGGGCTTTATACTAGGGTTGTCATGATCAAAAAGGGGTAGGGATTCTATATTTTTTTTCATTGATAGATTTTCAAAGATGACACATTTCATTCCATGCCTTAAAACTAATGATGCAATGTGGCTGACTTATTCTTTAGAGAAGTAGTACATTTGCATGGCATGCCATGGAGCATTGTTTCAGACCAGGATACAAAGTTCTTAAGCTACTTCTGGAAGACTTTGTGGGGTAAGTTAGGTACTAAGCTATTGTTTTTAACTACTTGTCATCGACAAACTGATGGGTAGACTAAGGTGGTTAATCAAACTCTTTCTACTTTTTTGCGTGCCATTATTTGAATGAATTTGGAAGCATGGGAAGATTTTTTACCACATGTTGAGTTTACATATAATAGAAATGTTCATTCTGCTATTAGTTGTTTATGGTTTTAATCCACTGACTCCTTTGCATTTGGTACCTATACCTATTGATGAGTACGCTAGCTTAGAAGATGAACGCAAGGCTGAAATTGTGAAAAAATTCAATGAGAAGGTTCAGTAACATGGTGAAAAATGAACTGAGCAATACTCATCCTATGTCAATAAGGGATAAAAGAAGGTAGTGTTTGAACCTCATGATTGGGTTTAGGTGCATATGCACAAGGAATGATTCCTAGCTTAGAGGCATTCAAAGCTACAACCTAGAGGAGATGGTCCATTTCAAGTTATAACATGAATTAATGACAATGCTTATAAGTTGGACCTTTCTAGTGATTACAATGTTTAATGTTTTTGATCTTTCCCCTTTTGATGTAGGTGATGATTTGAGGATGAATCCTTTTGAAGAGAGGGGGAATGATGAGAACCTTAGAGATAATGGGTGGAAGGCCTCAAAGGATGATGAAAAGGTCCAATACACAATGCAGAAGGTCCAATAACACAAGTTAGAGCCAAAAAGATGAAAGAGGCACTAAATGGGCTAATTAATGACATTTAGGCCAAACAAGTTTCAAATGGTGCAAATTCAAGCTTGAAAGAGAGTCTAGACCTTATTAATATGATTGAAGTACCTAATGGGTTAGGACTAAGTAATAGCATTCACTCTTAATTAGGAGTTTATTGTCTGTGTAAGAAATTTTTCCTAGATAGGAATTCCTCCCAAATAAAGATTTTTCTTAAGTAGGAATTTGTACCTCTTTAAGATTGCTATCTTAGCCCATAAATAGGCACCTTTTGTAAGCTCTAGAACATCAGAAAATTTTGAGTGAAATTGAAAACAAGGGTTTTTTCTCCCTCAGTTCTTTTGAGAACTAAAGAACTTATCAAGAGGTACTTCTTCTTGTGGCATTCAAATTGACTTATCACTCCCAATTCCTTTCTTTTTTAGAGTGTGTCATTCATATCCTTCTTAAATTCCCTAGGTTCGTGTTCCTTCAAATGTTGCATCTAAGGTTTGCGTTATAAAGCACTAATTTAGCTTTCCTGGTTGTTTTTTGATCTCTTATGTGCGTTGGGTCTGATTTTTAAATTCAATGTTAATGTCATTGCATTTTGAGTGGAGAGTGAAACATAATATTTAAATATGTTAATTGAGAAAAAATACAAGTAATAGACTCACTTAAATAGAATAGACATTAGTGGATAAAAATTATAAATACCAATCTCACTCTTCAATGTTGGGTTAAGCATGCATCTCTTGAGGAGAGTAAGGAAGTTTTGTATTAGAGTCCATTGCACTCACTTTTTGTTAAGTGATATATTTGTAGCCAAAAAGTAGATAAATGATTTCAAATTGCATTGTAGCAAAGGAGACAATTAAAAAAATTACAATATTTAAATTCAACTGATTATTGTTAATGCACTTCTCCTTATAAGACTTTAAAATTGTAAATATTGTAAAAATGCAATGTTTTGATTTTTAAATTCAATGTTAATACCATTGCATTTTGAGTGGAGAGAAAAACATAATATTTGAATATGTTAATTGAAGAAAAATACAAGTAATGGACTCACTTGAATAGAGTAGAGTTCAGTGGATGAATATTATAAATACCAATCGCACGCTTCAATGTTTGGTAAGGCATAAATCTCTAGAGGGGAGTAAGGAAGCTTTTTATTAGAGTCCATTGCATTCATTTTTACTTAAGTGATATGTTTGTACCCAAATAGTAGATAAATCTTTTCAAATTGCATTGTACCAAAGGAGACAATTAAAACAATTATAATATTTAAATTCAACCGATTATTGACAATGCATTTATCCCTAGATGACTTTAAAATTATAAAAATTGTAAAAATGTAATGTTTTGATTTTTTTTAAATTCAATGTTAATGTCATTGCATTTTGAGTGAAGAGAAAAATATAATACTTGAATATGTTAATTGAAGAACAGTACAAGTAACGGACTCATTCGAATAGAATACATTTTATTGGATGAATATTATAAATGCCAATCGCACGCTTTAATATTTGGTAAAGCATATATATCTAGAAGGGGAGTAGGGAAGCTTCTTATTAGAGTCCATTGTTTTCGCTTTTTGTTAAGTGATATATTTGTAGCCAAAAAGTAGATAAATCATTTCAAATTGCATTGTAGCAAATGAGACAATTAAAAAAATTACAATATTTAAATTCAACTGATTATTGTCAATGCATTTATCCTTAAAAGACTGTAAAATTGTAAAAATTGTAAAAATGCAAATTTTTGATTTTCAAATTCAATGTTATTGTCATTGCATTTTGAGTGGAGAGAGAAACATAATATTTGAATATGTTAATTGAGGAAAAATACAAGTAATGGACTCACTTGAATATGATACACATTAGTGGATGAATATTATAAATACCAATCGCACGCTTCAATGTTTGGAAAAACATAAATCTCTAGAGGGGAGTGGGGAAGTTTCTTATTAGAGTCCATTGCATTCGCTTTTTGTTAAGTGATATATTTGAAGCCAAAAAGTAGATAAATCATTTCAAATTGCATTGTAGCAAAGGAAACAATTAAAAAAATTACAATATTTAAATTCAACTTATTATTGTTAATGCATTTATCCTTAGAAGACTGTAAAATTGTAAAAATTGTAAAAATGTAATGTTTTGATTTTTAAATTCAATGTTAATGCCATTGAATTTTGAGTAGAGAGATAAACATAATATTTGAATATGTTAATTGAGGACAAATACAAGTAATAGACTCACTTGAGTAGAATACACATTAGTGGATGAATATTATAAATACCAATCTCACTCTTCAATGTTGGGTCAAGTATAAATCTCTAGAGGGAAGTAAGGAAGCTTCTTATTAAAGTTCATTGCATTCGCTTTCAGTTAAGTGATATATTTATAGCCAAAAAGTAGATAAGTCATTTCAACCTACGTTGTAGCAAAGGAGGCAATTAAAAAAATCACAATATTTAAATTCAACTAATTATTGTCAACACATTTATCCCTAAAAAACTTTAAAATTGTAAAAATTGTAAAAATACATTATTTTGATTTTTAAATTCAATGTTAATACCATTGCATTTTCGGTGGAGAGAAAAACATAATATTTGAATATGTTAATTAAAGAAAAATACAAGTAATGGACTCACTTGAATATAGTATAGTTTAGTGGATGAATATTATAAATACCAATCGCATGGTTCAATGTTTGGTCAAGCATGAATCTCTAGAGGGGAGTAAGGAAGCTTCTTATTAGAGTCCATTGCATTCGCTTTCTGTTAAGTGATATATTTGTAGCCAAAAAGTAGATAAATCATTTCAAATTGCATTGTAGCAAAGGACACAATTTAAAAAATTATAAAATTTAAATTCAACTGATTATTGACAATGCATTTATGCCTAAAAGACTTTAAAATTGTAAAAATTGTAAAAATCTAATGTTTTAATTTTTAAATTTAACGTCAATGCCATTGCATTTTGTGTGAAGAGAAAAACATAATACTTGAATATCTTAATTGAAGAAAAGTACAAGTAATGCACTCACTTGAGTAGATTACACATTAGTGGATGAATGTTATAAATACCAATTGCACTTTTCAATGTTTGGTAAAGCACAAATCTCTAGAGGAGAGTGGGGAAGTTTCTTATTAGAGTCCATTGCACTCACTCTTACTTAAGCGATATATCTCTACCCAAAAAGTAGATAAATCATTTCAAATTGCACTGTAGTAAAAGAGACAATTAAAACAATTACAAAATTTAAATTCAACATATTATTGTCAATGCATTTATCCTTAGAAGACTTTAAAATTGAAAATATTGTAAAAATGCAATGTTTTGATTTTTAAATTCAATGTTAATGCCTTTGCATTTTAAGTGGAGAGAAAAAGATAATATTTGAATATGTTAATTGAGGAAAAATACAAGTAATGGACTCACTTGAATAGTGTACAGATGAATGGATGAATATGACAAATACCAATCACATGCTTCAATGTTTAGTCAAGCATAAATCTCTAGAGGGGTGTAGGGAAGCTTCTTATTAGAACCCATTGCATTCACTTTCGGTTAAGTGATATATTTGTAGCCAAAAAGTAGATAAATCATTTCAAATTGCATTGTAGCAAAGAAGACAATTTAAAAAATTATAAAATTTAAATTCAACTGATTATTGGCAATGCATTTATACCTAAAAGACTTTAAAATTGTAAAAATTGTAAAAATCTAATGTTTTAATTTTTAAATTCAATGTTAGTGTCATTGCATTTTGAGTGAAGAGAAAAACATAATACTTGAATATCTTAATTAAAGAAAAGTACAAGTAATGCACTCACTTGAGTATATTACACATTAGTGGATGAATGTTATAAATACCAATCGCACATTTCAATGCTTGGTAAAGCATAAATCTCTAAAGGAGAGTGGGGAAGCTTCTTATTAGAGTCTATTACACTCACTTTTACTTAAGTGATATGTCTGTACCCAAAAAGTAGATAAATCATTTCAAATTGCATTGTAGTAAAGGAGACAATTAAAAAAATTGCAATATTTAAATTCGACTAATTATTGTCAAAGCATTTATCACTACAAGACTTTAAAATTGTAAAAGTTTGAAAATGCATTGTTTTGACTTTTAATTTCAACGTTAATGCCATTGCATTTTGAGTGGAGAGAGAAACATAATATTTGAATATGTTAATTAAGGAAAAATACAAGTAATGGACTCACTTGAATAGAATGCACATTAGTGGATGAATATTATAAATACCAATCTCATTCTTCAATGTTGGGTAAAGTATAAATCTCTAGAGGGGAGGAACGAAGCTTCTTACTAGAGTCTATTGCACTTGCTTTTACTTAAGTGATATGTCTGTAGCCAAAAAGTAGATAAATCATTTCAAATTGCATTGTAGCAAATAAGACAATTAAAAAAATTACAAAATTTAAATTCAACTGATTATTGACAATACATTTATCTCTAGAAGACTTTAAAGATGGAAAAATTGTAAAAATCCAATGTTTTGATTTTTCAATTGAATTTTAATGCCATTTTTTTTTTAATGGAGAGAAAAACCTCATATTTGAATATGTTAATTGATGAAAAATAGAAGTAATGGACTAACTTGAATACAATACACTTTAGTGGATGAATATTATAAATACCAATCTCACTCTTCAATGTTGGGTTACGCATAAATCATTAGAGCGGAGCAGGGAAGTTTCTTATTAGAGTCCATTGCATTCACTTTCTGTTAAGTGATATATTTGCAGCCAAAAAGTAGATAAATCATTTAAAATTTCATTGTAGCAAAGGAGATAATTAAAAAAATTAAAAAATTTAAATTTAACTGATTAGTGACAATGCATTTATCCCTAGAAGACCTTAAAATTTCACAAATTGTAAAAATGCGATGTTTTCGTTTTTCCATTTCTTGTTAATGCCAATCCATTTTCATTGGTCAGAAAAACATAATATTTGAATATGTTAATTAAGAAAAATACAGGTAATGTGCTCACTTGAAAATAATACACTTTAGTGGTTGAATATTATAAATATGAATCTCACACATCAATGTTGGGTCAAGCATAAATCTCTAAAGGGGAGTGGGGATGCTTCTTATTTTAGTCCATTGCATTCATTTTTTCTTAAGATATATGTTTGTACCCAAAAAGTAGATAAATCATTTGAAATTGCATTATAGCAAAGAAGACAATTAAAAAAATTACAAAATTTAAATTCAACTGATTATTGACAATGCATTTATCCGTAAAAGACTTTAAAATTATAGAAATGCAATGTTTTGATTTTTAAATCCAATGTTAATGCCATTGCATTTTGAGTGGAGAGAAAAACCTAATATTTGAATATGTTAATTGAAGAAAAATCCAAGAAATGGACTCACTTGAATAAAATACACCTTACTGGAAGAATATTATAAATACCAATCTCACTCTTCAATGTTGAGTCAAGCATAAATCTCTAGCGTGGAGTCAGAAGCTTCTTATTAGAGCTTATTGCATTCGCTTTTTCTTAAGTGATATGTTTGTACCCAAAAAGTAGATAAATCATTTCAAATTGCATTGAAGCATAGAAGACAATTAAAAATATTACAAAATTTAAATTCAACTAATTATTGACAATGCATTTATCCCTAGAAGACATTAAAAATCTAGAAATTGTTAAAATGCAATGTTTTGACATTTAAATTCAATGTTAGTGCCATTGCATTTTGAGTGGAGGGAGAAACATAAAATTTAAATATGTTAATTGAAGAAAAATACAAGTAATGGACTCACTTGAAAAAAATACACTTTATTGGATGAATATGATAAATAGCAATCTCACGCTTTAATTTTAGGTGAAGCATAAATCTTTAGAGGGGAGTGGGGAAGCTTCTCAATAGAGTCCATTGCATTCGTTGTTTCTTAAGTGATATGTTTGTACCCAAAATGTAGATCAATCATTTTAAATTGCATTATAGCATAGAAGAAAATTAAGAAAATTATAAAATTTAAATTCAACAGATTATTGACAATGCATTTATCCCTATAAGATTTTAAAATTGTAAAAAATGTAAAAATGCAATGTTTTGATTTTTCCATTTCTTGTTAATCCCATTGCATTTTGAGTGGTGAGAAAAACATAAAATTTGAATATGTTAATTAAAGACAAATACAAGTAATGGACTCACTTGAATAGAATACTCTTTAGTTGATGAATATTATAAATACTAGTCTTACGCATCGATGTTGGGTTAAGTTTAAATCTCTAGAGGGGAGTGAGGAAGCTTCTTATTAGAGTCCATTGCATTCACTTTTTCTTAAGTGATATGTTTGTACCCAAAAAGTAGATAAATCATTTCAAATTGCACTGTAGCAAAGAAGACAATTAAAAATATCACAAAATTTAAATTCAACTAATTATTGACAATGCATTTATCCTAATAAGACATTAAAAATGTAAAAATTGTAAAAATTCAATATTTTGATTTTAAAATTCAATGTTAATGCCATTGCATTTTGAGTGGAGAGAGAAACATAAAATTTGAATATGTTAATTGAAGAAAAATACAAGTAATGGACTCACTTGAATAAAATACACATTATAGGATGAAGATGATAAATAGGAATCTCACACTTCAATTTTAGGTGAAGCATAAATCTCTAGACAGGAGTGGGGAAACTTCTCATTAGAGTTCATTACATTCGTTATTTCTTAAGTGATATGTTTGTACCCAAAAAGTAGATAAATCATTTCAAATTGCATTGTAGCATAGAAGACAATTAAAAATATTACAAAATATAAATTTAACTGATTATTGACAATGCATTTATCCCTAGAAGACTTGAAAACTGTTAAAATTGAAAAAATATAATTTTTTGATTTTTCCATTTCCTGTTAATCCCATTGCATTTTGAGTGGTGAGAAAAACATAATATTTGAATATGTTAATTAAAGACAAATACAAGTAATGGACTCACTTGAATAGAATACTCATTAGTCGATGAATATTAAAAATAGCAGTCTCATGCATCATTGTTCGGTCAAGTATAAATCTCTAAAGGGGAGTAGGTAAACTTCTTATTAGAGTCCATTATATTCACTTTTTCTTAAGTTATATGTCTGTACCCAAAAGTAGATAAGTCATGTCAAATTGCATTGTAGTAGAGAAGACAATTAAACAAATTTCAAAATTTAAATTCAATCAATTATTGTCAATACATTTATCCTTAGAAGACATTAAAAATGTAAAAATTGTAAAAATCCAATGTTTTGATTTTTAAATTCAATGTTAATGCCATTGCATTTTAAGTGGAGAGAAAAGCATAATATTTCAATAAGTTAATTGAAGAAAAATACAAGTAATGGATTCACTTGAATGGAATACACTTTATTGGATGAATATGATAAATAGCAATCTCATGCTTCAATTTTGGGTGAAGCATAAATCTCTAGAGGAGAAAGGGGAAGCTTCTTATTAGAGTCCATTGCTTTCGGTTTTTCATAAGTGATCTGTTTGTAACCAAAATGTAAATAAATCATTTCAAATTGTATCGTAGCAAAGGAGACAATTAAAAAAATTACAAAATTTAAATTCGACTGATTATTGACAATGCATTTATCCCTATAAAACTTTAAAATTGGAGAGATTATAAAAATGCAATGTTTTGACTTTTAAATTCAATGTTGATGCCATTGCATTTTAAGTGGAGAGAAAAACATAATATTTCAATAAGTTAATTGAAGAAAAATACAAGTAATAGACGCACTTGAATAGAATACACTTTATTGGATGAATATGAGAAATAGCAATCTCATGCTTTAATTTTAGGTGAAGCATAAATCTCTAGAGGAGAGAGGGGAAGCTTCTTATTAAAGTCCATTGCTTTCATTTTTTCTTAAGTGATATGTTTATACCCAAAAAGTAGATAAATCATTTCAAATTGCATCGTAGCAAAGGAGACAACTAAAAAAATTACAAAATTTAAATTTGACTGATTATTGACAATGCATTTATCCCTAAAAGACTTTAAAATTGGAAAGATTGGAAAAAATGCAATGTTTTGATTTTTAAATTCAATGTTAATGCCATTACATTTTAAGAGGAGAGAAAAACATAATATTTGAATAAGTTAATTGATGAAAAATACAAGAAATAGACACACTTGGATAGAATACACTTTATTGGATGAATATGATAAATAGGAATCCCACGCTTCAATTTTGGGTGAAGCATAAATCTTTAGAGGGGAGAAGGGAAGTTTCTCATTAAAGTCCATTGCTTTTGCTTTTTCTTAAGTGATATATCTGTACCTAAAAAGTAAATAAATCATTTCAAATTGTATCGTAGCAAAGGAGACAATTAAAAAAATTACGAAATTTAAATTCAACTAATTATTGACAATGCATTTATCTCGAGAGGACTTTAAAATTGTAAAAATTGTAAAAATGCAATGTTTTGATTTTTAAATTCAATGTTAATGTCATTGCATTTTAAGTGGAGAGAAAAAAATATTATTTGAATAAGTTAATTGAAGAAAAATACGAGTAATGAACATAGTTGGATATAATACACTTTATTAGATGAATATGATAAATAGCAATCCCACACTTCAATTTTGGGTGAAACATAAATCTTTAGAGGGGAAAAGGGAAGCTTCTCATTTGAGTCCACTACTTTCGCTTTTTCTTAAGTGATATGTTTGTACCTAAAAAGTAGATAAATCATTCCAAATTGCATCGTAGCAAAGGAGACAATTAAAAAAATTACAAAATTTAAATTCAACTAATTATTATCAATGCATTTATCTTTAGAAAACATTAAAAATGTAAAAATTGTAAAAATTCAATGTTTTGATTTTTAAATTCAATGTTAATGCCATTGCATTTTGAGTTGAGAGAGAAACATAAAATTTGAATATTTTATTGAAGAAAAATACAAGTAATGGACTCACTTGAATAAAATACACTTTATTGGATGAATATGATAAATAACAATCCCACACTTCAATTTTGAGTGAAGCATAAATCTTTAGAAGGGTGTGGGGAAGCTTCTCATTAGAGTCCATTGCATTCACTATTTCTTAAGTGATATGCTTGTATCCAAAAAGTAGATAAATCATTTCAAATTACATTGTTGCATAGAAGACAATTAAAAATATTACAAAATTTAAATTCAACTGATTATTAACAATGCATTTATTCTTAGAAGACTATAAAATTGTAAAAATGCAATGTTTTGATTTTTCCATTTCTTGTTAATCCCATTCCATTTTGAGTAATGAGAAAAACATAATATTTGAATATGTTAAAAGAAGGAAAATACATGTAATGGACTCACTTGAATAGAATACTCTTTAGTCGATGAATATTATAAATACCAGTTTCACACATGAATGTTGGGTCAAGCGTACATCAATGTTTTGATTTTTAAATTCAATGTTAATGTCATTGCATTTTGAGTGGAGAGGAAAGCATAATATTCGATATGTTAATTAAAGAAAAATGCAAGTAATGAACTCACCTAAATAAAATACACTTTAGTGGATGAATACAATAAATACCAATCTCACCCTTCAATGTTGGGTCAAGCATAATCTCTAGTGGGGAGTCAGAAGCTTCTCATTAGAGTCCATTGCATTCTATTTTTCTTGAGTGATATGGTTGTACACAAAAAGTTGATAAATCATTTCAAATTGCATTATAGCAAAGAAGACAATTAAAAAAATTACAAAATTTAAATTCGACTGATTATTAACAAAATTACAAAATTTAAAGAAGACAATTAGAGTCTATTGCTTTTGCTTTTTCTTAAGTGATATGTCTGTACCCAAAAAGTAGATAAATTAATTTTAAATTGCATCGTAGCAAAGGAGATAATTAAAAAAATTAGAAAATTTAAATTCAACTAATTATTGTCAAAGTATTTATCCTTAAAAGACATTAAAAATGTAAAAATTGTAAAAAACTAATGTTTTGATTTTTAAATTCAATGTTAATGCCATTGCATTTTGAGTAGAGAGAGAAACATAAAATTTGAATATTTTAATTAAATAAAAATACAAGTAATGGACTCACTAAAATAAAATACACTTTATTAGATGAATATGATACATAGCAATCTCACGCTTTAATTTTGGGTAAAGCATAAATCTTTAGAAGGGAGTGGGGAAGCTTCTTATTATAGTCCATTGCATTCGTTGTTTCTTAAGTGATATGTTCGTATCCAAAAAATAGATAAATCATTTCAAATTGCTTTGTAGCATAGAAGACAATTAAAAATATTACAAAATTTAAATTCAACTTATTATTGATAATGCACTTATCCTTAGAAGACTATAAAATTGTAAAGATTGTAAAAATGCAATGCTTTGATTTTTCCATTTCCTGTTAATCCCATTCCATTTTGAGTGGTGAGAAAAACATAATATTTGAATATGTTAATTGATGAAAAATATATATAATGGACTCACTTGAATAGAATACTCTTTAGTCGATGAATATTATAAATACCAGTCTCATACACCAATGTTGGGTCAAGAATAAATCTCTAGAAGGGGGTGGATAAGTTTCTTATTAGAGTCCATTGCATTCACTTTTTCTTAAGTGATATGTTTGTATCCAAAAAGTAGATAAATCATTTCAAATTGCATTGTAGTAAAGAAGACAATTAAAAAAATTACAAAATTTAAATTCAATTAATTATTGACAATGCATTTATCCCTAGAAGACATTAAAAATGTAAAAATTGTAAAAATGCAATGTTTTGATTTTTAAATTCAATGTTAATGCCATTGCATTTTGAGTGAAGAGGAAAGCATAATATTGGATATGTTAATTAAAGAAAAATGCAAGTAATGGACTCATTTGAATAGAATACACTTTAGTGGATGAATACAACAAATACTAATCTCACCCTTCAATGTTGGGTCAAGCAAGGAAGACAATTAAAAAAATTACAAAATTTAAATTCAACTGATTATTGACAATGCATTTATCCCTAGAAGACTTTAAAATTAGAAAAATTGTAAAAATGCAATGTTTTGAGTTTTAAATTCAATGTTCATGTCATTGCATTTTAAGTAGAGAGAAATACATAATATTTCAATAAGTTAATTGAAGAAAAAGACAAGTAATGGACACACTTGAATAAAATATACTTTATTGGATGAATATGATAAATAGCAATCTCACGCTTTAATTTTGGGTGAAGCATGAATCTCTAGAGGGGAGAGGGAAAGCTTCTTATTAGAGTCCATTGTTTTTGCTTTTTCTTAAGTGATATGTTTGTATCCAAAAAGTCGATAAAACATTTCAAATTGCATTGTAGCATAGAAGACGATTACAAAAATTACAAAATTTAAATTTAACTGATTATTGACAGTGCATTTATCCCTAGAAGACTTAAAAAATGGGAAAGATTGTAAAAATGCAATGTTGACTTTTAAATTTAATGTTGATGCCATTACATTATAAGAGGAGAGAAAAACATATTATTTCAATAAGTTAATTGAATAAGTTAATTGAAGAAAAATACAAGTAATGGACGCACTTGAATAGAATACACTTTATTGGATGAATATGATAAATAGCAATCCCATACTTTAATTTTGGGTGAAGCATAAATCTCTAGAGGGGAGAGTGGAAGCTTCTTATTAGAGTCCATTGTTTTCACTTTTTCTTAAGTGATATGTTTGTATCAAAAAGGTCGATAAAACATTTTAAATTGCTTTATAGCATAGAAGGCAATTAAAAATTTTACAAAATTTAAATTCAACTGATTCTTTATAATGCATTTATCCTTAGAATACTTTAAAATTGTTAAAATTGTAAAAATGCAATGTTTTGATTTTGCAATTCAATGTAAATGCCATTGCATTTTAAGTGGATAGAAAAATATAATATTTTAATAAGTTAATTGAAGAAAAATACAAGTAATTGACACACTTGAATAAAATACACTTTATTGGATGAATATGATAAATAGAAATCCCACGCTTCAATTTTGCATGAAGCATAAATCTCTAGAGGGGAGTAGGGAAGCTTCTTATTAGAGTCCATTGCATTTGCTTTTTCTTAAATGATATGTTTGTACCCAAAAAGTAGATAAATCATTTCAAATTGCATTGTAGCAAAAAAGACAATGTTTTCATTTTTAAATTCAATGTTAATGCCATTGTATTTTCAGTGGAGAGAGAAACATAACATTTGAATATGTTAATTGAAGAAAAATACAAGTAATGGACTCATTTGAATAAATCTGTAGAGGGGAGTGGGGAAGCTTCTTGTTAGAGTCAATTGCATTCATTTTTTCTTAAGTGATATGTTTGTACCCAAAAAATAAATAAATCATTTCAAATTGCATTGTAGCATATAAGACAATTAAAAAAATTTCAAAATTTGAATTCAACTGATTATTGACAAAGTATTTATCCATAGAAGACTTTCAAAATGTAAAAATTGTAAAAATGCAAAGTTTTGATTTTTAAATTCGATGTTACTGTCATTGCATTTTGAGTGAAGAGATAAACATAGTATTTCAATAATTTAATTGAAGAAAAATACAAGTAATGGACTCACTTAAATTGGATGAATATGATAAATAGGAATCCCATGCTTCAATTTTGGGTGAAGCTTTTTATTAGAGTCCATTGCATTCACCTTTTCTTAAGTTATATGTTTGTTCCCAAAAAGTAGATAAATAATTGTAAATTGCATTGTAGCATAGATGGCAATTAAAAAAATTACAAAATTTAAATTCAATTGATAATTGACAATGCATTTATCTTGAGAAGACTTCAAAACTATAAAAATTGTAAAAATGCAATGTTTTGATTTTTAAATTCAATGTTAATTCCATTGCATTTTGAGTGGAGAGAGAAATCTAATATTTCAAAATTTTAATTGAAGAAAAATACAAGTAATCAACTCACTTGAATGAATATTATAAGTACAAAACGCACACTTCAATGTTTGGTAAAGTATAAATCTCTAGAGGGGTGGGGGGAAGCTTCTTATTAGAGTGCATTGCATTCACTTTTACTTAAGTGATATGTCTATTCCCAAAAAGTAGATAAATCATTTCAAATTGCATTGTAGCAAAGAAGACAATTAAAAAAATTACAAATTTTAAATTCAATTGATTATTAACAATACATTTATCCTTAGAACACTTTACAAATTGTAAAAATGTCGTGTTTTGATTTTTCAATTTCATGTTAATGCCATTGCATTTTGAGTGGAGAGAGAAACATAATATTTGAATATGTTAATTGAAAAAAATACAAGTAATGGACTCACATCAATAAAATTCACTTTATTCGATAAATATGATAAATAGCAATCTCATGCTTTAATTTTGGGTGAAGCATAAATCTTTAGAGGGGAGTGGGGAAGCTTTTTATTAGAGTCTATTGCATTCGCTTTTTCTTAAGCGATATGTTTGTGCCCAAAAAGTAGATAAATCATTTGAAGTTGCATTGTAGCATAAAAGATGATTAAAAAATTAAAAAATTTAAATTCAACTGATTATTAACAAAGTAATTATCCCTTGTAGAGTTTAAAAATGTAAAAATTGTAAAAATGCAATGTTTTCATTTTTAAATTCCATGTTAATGCCATTGCATTTTGAGTGGAGAGAGAAACATAATATTTCAATAATTTAATTGAAGAAAAATATAAGTAATGAACTTACTTGAATATAATACTCTTTATTAGATGAATATGATAATAGGAATCCCACTCTTTAATTTTTGGTGAAGCATAAATCTCTGGAGGAGAGTGGGAAAGCTTCTTATTAGAGCCCATTACATTCCCTTTTTTTTAAGTGATATGTTTATACCCAAAAGGTAGATAAATCATTTCAAATTGCATTGTTGCATAGATGTCAATTAAAAAAATTGCAAAATTTAAATTCAACTAATTATTGACAAAGTATTTATCCTTATAAGACTTTAAAAATGTAAAAATTGTAAAAATGCAATGATTTGATTTTCAAATTCTATGTTAATGCCATTACATTTTGAGTGGAGAGAGAAACATAATATTTGAATATGTTAATTGAGGAAAAATACAAGTAATGGACTCACATCAATAGAATACACTTTATTCAATAAATATGACAAATTGCAATCCCACGCTTCAATTTTAAGTAAAGCATAAATCTTTAAAGGGGAGTGAGGAAGTTTCTTATTAGAGTCCATTGCATTTGCTTTTACTTAAATGATATGTTTGTACCCAAAAATTAGATAGATCATTTCAAATTGTATTGAAGCAAAGGAGAGAATTAAAAAGAAATTAAATTCAACTAATTATTGCCAATGCATTTATCCCTAGAAGACTTTAAAATTGCAAAAATTGTAAAAATGCAATGTTTTGATTTTTAAATTCAATATTAATGACATTCCATTTTGAGTGGAGAGAGAAAATAATATTTGAATATAATAATTGAAGAGAAATACAAGTAATGGACTTACTTTAATAAAATACACTTTAATGGATGTATATTATAAATACCAATCTCATGCTTTAATGTTGGGGTAAACATAAATCTTAAGAGGGTAGTGGGGAAGCTTCTTATTAGTGTCCATTGCATTCTGTTTATCTTCAATGATATGTCTGTACACAAAATGTAGATAAATCATTTCAAATTTCATTGTAGCATAGAAGACAATTAAAAAAATTACAAAATTTAAATTCAACTGATTATTGACAATTCGTTTATCCTTACAAGACTTTAAAATTATAAAAATTGTAAAAATGTAATGTTTTGATTTTTAAATTCAATGTCAATGGCATTACATTTTGAGTGAAGAGAAAAACACAATATTTGTATATGTTAATTCAAGAAAAATACAAGTAATGAACTCACTTGAATAGAATTCAATTTAGTGGATGAATATTATAAATACCAATCTCACGCTTCAATGTTGGGTTAAGCATAAATCTCTAAAAGGGAGTAAGGAAGCTTATTATTAGAGTCCATTGCATTTGCTTTTTCTTAAGTGATATGTTTGTAGCCACAAAGTAGATAAATCATTTCAAATTGCATTGTTGCAAAGGAGACAATTAAAAAAATTACAAAATTTAAATTTAACTGATTACTGATAGAGAGCATTAATCCCTTGTAGAGTTTAAAATTGTAAAAATTGTAAAAATGCAATGTTTTGATTTTTAAATTCAATGTTAATGTGCATTTTGAGTGGAGAGAAAAATATAATATTTGAATATGTTAATTGAAGAAAAATACAAGTAATTGACTCACTTGAATAGAATTCAATTTAGTGGAAGAATACTATAAATACCAATCACACACTTCAATGTTGGGTCAATCATAAATCTCTAGTGGGGAGTGGGGAAGTGTCTTATTAGAGTCCATTGCATTTGCTTTTTCTTAAGTGATATGTTTGTACCCAAAAACTAGATAAATCATTTAAGATTTCCTTATAACAAAGAAGACAATTAAAAAAATTACAAAATTTAAATTCAACTAATTGGTGATAATGCATTGATCCCTAAAAACTTAAAAATTATAGAAATGCAATGTTTTGAATATGTTAACTGAAGAAAAATACAATTAATGGACTCATTTTATTAGAATACACCTTAGTGGATGAATATTATAAATTCCAATCTCACACTTCAATGTTGGGTTAAGCATAAATGTCTAGAGGGGAGTGGGGACGTTTCTTATTAGAGTCCATTGCATTCATTTTTTCTTAAGTGATATGTTTGTACCCAAAAAGTAGATAAATCATTTCAAATTGCATTTTAGCAAAGGAGATAATTAGAAAAATTACAAAATTTAAATTCAACTACTTATTGACAATGCATTAATCCCTGAAGAGTTTAAAACTGTAAAAATTGTAAAAATGCAATGTTTTGATTTTTAAATTCAATGTTAATGTCATCCCATTTTAAGTGGAGAGAAAAACATAATATTTGAATATGATAATTGAAGAAAAATACAAGTAATGGACTCACCTAAATATGATATACTTTAGTGGATGAATATTATAAATGTCAATTGCATGCTTCAATGTTGGGTCAAGTATAAATGTCTAGATGGGAGTAAGGATGTTTCTTATTAGAGTCCATTGCATTCACTTTTTCTTAAGTGATATGTTTGTACCCAAAAAGTAGATAAATTATTTCAAATTTCATTATAACAAAGAAGACGATTAAAAAAATTACAAAATTTAAATTTAACTAATTATTGATAATGCATTTATCCCTAAAAACTTTAAAATTATAGAACTGCAATGTTTTGATTTTTAAATTCAATGTTAATGCCATTGCATTTTGAGTGGAAAGAAAAACCTAGTATGTGATTATGTTAATTGAAAAAATATATAAGTAATGGACTCACTTGGATAGAATACACCTTAGTGGATGAATATTATAAATTCCAATCTCACGCTTCATTGTTGGGTGAAGCATAAATCCCTAGAGGGGAGTGGAGAAGCTTCTTATTAAAGTCCATTGCATTCGCTTTTTCTTGAGTGATATGTTTCTTCCCAAAAGGTAGATAAATCACTTCAAATTGCATTGTTGCAAAGGAGACAATTAAAAAAATTACAAAATTTAAATTCAACTAATTATTAACAATGCATTTATCCCTAGAAGACTTTAAAATTGTAAAAATACAATGTTTTGATTTTTAAATTCAATCTTAATGCCATTGCATTTTAAATGGAGAGAAAAACATAATATTTGAATATGTTATTTGAAGAAAAATATAAGTAATGGACTCACCTGAATAAATGTCTAGAGGGGAGTGGGTAAGATTCTTCATAGAGTCCATTGCATTTGCCTTTTCTTCAGTGATATGTTTGTACGCAAAAAGTAGGTAAATCATTTCAAATTGTATTCTAGCAAAGGAGACAATTAAAAAAATTACAAAATTTAAATTCAACTGATTATTCACAATGCATTAATTCTTTGAAGAGTTTAAAATTGTAAAAAATGTAAAAATGCAATATTTTGATTTTAAATTCAATGTTAATGGCATTACATTTTGAGTTGAGAGAAAAACATAATATTTGAAAATTTTAATTGAAGAAAAATACAAGTAATGGACTCAAATTCAAAGTTACTGCCATTGCTATATTACTTTTAAAATTCATGAATTGTACAAAGAAAATGTTTTGACTTTTAAATTTATTGTTAATGCCATTGCATTTTGAGTGGAGAGAAAAACATAATATTTGAGTAAGTTAATTGAAGAAAAATACAAGTAATGGACTCACTTGTATATGATACACTTTAGTGGATAAATATTATAAATATCAATTGCACACTTTAATGTTAAGTCAAGCATAAATGCCTAGAGGTGAGTGGGAATGTTTCTTATTAGAGTCCATTGCATTCACTTTTTCTTAAGTGATATGTTTGTACCCAAAAAGAAAATAAATCAATTCAAATTGCATTTTAGCAAACGAGACAATTAGAAATATTACAAAATTTACATTCAACTGATTATTAACAATGCATTAATCCCTCAAAGAGTTTAAAATTGTAAAAATTGTAAATATGCAATGTTTTGATTTTTAAATTTAATGTTCATGTCATTGCATTTTGAGTGGAGAGAAAAACATAATATTTAAATATGTTAATTGAAGAAAAATACAAGTAATGGACTCACTTGAATGGAATACAATTTAGTGGATGAATATTATAAATACCAATCACACACTTCAATGTTAAGTCAAGCATAAATGTTTAGAGGGGAGTGGGAATGTTTTTTATTAGAGTCCATTGCATTCGCTTTTTCTTCAGTGATATGTTTTTACGCAAAAAGTGGATAAATCATTTCAAATTACATTTTAGCAAAGGAGACAATTTAAAAAATTACAAAATTTAAATTTAACTGATTATTGACAATGCACTAATCCCTGAAGAGTTTAAAATTGTAAAAATTGTAAAAATGCAATGATTTGATTTTTAAATTCAATGTTAATGTCATTCCATTTTAAGTGGAGAAAAAAGCATAATATTTGAATATGTTAATTGAAGAAAAATACAACTAATGAACTCACTTGAATAAAATTCAATTTAGTGGATGAATATTATAAATACCAATCTTACACGTTAATGTTGGGTCAAGCATAAATCTCTAGAAGGGAGTGGAGAAGCTTCTTATTAGAGTTCAATGCATTTGTTTTTTCTTAAGTGATATATTTGTACCCAAAAAGTAGCTAAATCATTTCAAATTGCATTATAACAAAAGAGACAATTAGAAAAATTACAAAATTTAAATTCAACTGATGATTGACAATGCATTAATCCCTGAAGAGTTTAAAATTGTAAAAATTGTAAAAATGCAATGTTTTGATTTTTACATTCAATGTTAATGTCATTCCATTTTGAGTGGAGAGAAAAGCATAATATTTGAATATGTTAATTGAAGAAAAATACAAGTAATGGACTCACTTGAATATAATAGACTTTAGTAGATGAATATTATAAATGCCAATCTCATGCTTTAATGTTAGGTCAAGGATAAATCTTTAGAGGGGAGTGAGGAAACTTCTTATTAGAGTCTATTGCATTCACTTTTTCTTAGGTGATATGTTTGTACCCAAAAAGTAGATAAATCATTTCAAATTTTGTTGGAGTAAAGAAAAAAATTAAAAAAATTATAAAATTTAAATTCAACTGATGATTGACAATGCATTTATCCCTAGAACACATTAAAATTGTAAAAATTGTAAAAATGCAATATTTTTTTTTCTAAATACAAAGTTAATGCCATTGCATTATGGGTGGAGAGAGAAACATAATATTTGAAAATGTTAATTGAAGAAAAATACAAGTAATGGACTCACTTGAATAGAATACAATTTAATGGATGAATATTATAAGTGCCAATCTCATGCTTCAATGTTAGGTCAAGTATAATTTTCTAGAGGGGAGTAAGGAAGCTTTTTATTATAGACCATTGCATTCACTTTTTCTTAAATGATATGTTTGTACCCAAAAAGTAGATAAATCATTTCAAATTGCATTGTAGCAAAGAAGACAATTAAAAAAATTTAAACTTCAGAGATTATTGACAATGCATTTATCCTTAAAAGAGTTTAAAATTTCACAAATTGGAAAAATGCAATGTTTTGAGTTTTCCATTTCTTGTTAATCCCATTCCATTTTGAGTGGTGAGAAAAACATAATATTTGGATAAGTTAATTGAAGAAAAATACAAGCAATGGACTCACTTGAATATAGTGGATGAATATTATAAAAACGAATCTCACGCTTCAATGTTAGGTCAAGCATAATTATATAGAGGGGTGTGGGGAAGCTTCTTATTAGAGTCCATTGCATTCACTTTTTCTTAAGTGATATGTTTGTACCTAAAAGTAGATAAATCATTTCAAATTGCATTGTAGTAATGGAGACAATCAAAAAAATTATAAAATTTATATTCGATAGATTATTAACAATGCATTTATCCTTATAAGACTTTAAAATTTCAGAAATTGTAAAAATGCAATGTTTTTGATTTTTCCATATATTGTTAATCCCATTCCATTTTGAGTGGAGAGAAAAAAAAATGTTTGAATATTTTAATTAAAGAAAAATACATGTAATGGACCCACTTGAATAAAATACAATTTAGTAGATGAATATTATAAATAGCATTGCTTTTTTTTAAGTGATATGTTTGTACCCAAAATGTAGATAAATCATTTCAAATTGCATTATAGCAAAGGAGACAATAAGAGAAATTACAAAATTTAAATTCAACTGATTATTGACAATGCATTTATCTCTATAAGACTTTAAAATTATAGAAATGCAAGGTTGTGATTTTTTATTCAATGTTAATGCCATTGCATTTTGAGTGGAGCGAAAAACCTAATATTTGAATATGTGAATTAAAGAAAAATACAAGTAATAGACACACTTGAATACAATACACTTTAGTGAATGAAAATTATAAATACCAATCTCACGCTTCAATGTTGGGTGAAGCATAAATCTTTAAAGGGGAGTGGGGAACCTTCTTCGTAGAGTCCATTGCATTCGCTTTTTCTTCAGTGATATGTTTGTACCCAAAAGGTAGGTAAATCATTTCAAATTGTATTGTAGCAAAAGAGACAAATAAAAAAATTACAAAATTTAAATTCAACTGATTATTCACAATGCATTAATCCTTTCAAGATTTTAAAATTGTAAACAATGTAAAAATGTAATGTTTTGATTTTTCAATTCAATGTTAATGTCATTCCATTTTGAGTGGAGAAAAAAACATAATATTTAATATGTTAATTGAAGAAAAATACAAGTAATGAACTCACTTGAATAAAATTCAATTCAGTGGATGAATATTATAAATACCAATCTCACACTTCAATGTTAGGTCAAGCAGAAATCTCTAGAGGGAAGTGGGGACGTTTCTTTTTAGAGTCCATTGCATTCGCTTTTTCTTAAGTGATATGTTTGTACCCAAAAAGTAGATTAATCATTTGAAATTGCATTTTAGCAAAGGAGACAATTAGAAAAAGTACAAAATTTAAATTCAATTGATTATTGACAATGCATTAATCCCTTGAAGAGTTTAAAAGTGTAAAAATTGTAAAAATGCAATGTTTTGATTTTTAAATTCAATGTTAATGTCATTGCATTTTGAGTGGAGAGAAAAACATAATATTTTAATATGTTAATTGAAGAAAGATACAAGGAAAGGACCCATTTGAATATGATAGACTTTAGTGGATGAATATTATAAATACTAATTGCATGCTTCAATGTTGGGTCAAGTATAAATCTTTAAAGGGGAGTAGGGAAGCTTCTTATTAGTGTCCATTGCATTCCCTTTTTTTTGAATGATATGTTTGTACCCAAAAAGTAGATAAATCATTTCAAATTGCATTACAACAAAGAAGACAATTAAAAAAATTACAAAATTTAAATTCAACTAATTGTTGATAATGCATTTATCCCTAAAAACTTTAAAATTATAAAAATGTAATGTTTTGATTTTAAAATTCAATGTTAATGCCATTGCATTTTGAGTGGAGAGAAAAATCTAATATTTGAATATGTTAATTGAAGAAAAATAAAATTAAAGGACTCACTTGAATAAAATACACTTTAGGAGATGAATTTTATAAATACCAATCGCATGTTTCAATGTTAGGTCAAACATAAATCTCAAGAGGGGAGTGGGGAAGCTTCTTATTAGAGACCATTGCATTCGTTTTTTCTTAAGTGCTACTTTTTGTACCTAAAAAGTAGATGAGCCATTTCAAATTATATTATAGCAAATAATACAATTAAAAAAATTATAAAATTTAATTTCTATTGATTATTGAAAATGCATTTATCCCTAGAGGTCTTTAAAATGATAAAAATGCAATGTTATGATTTTTAAATTCAATGTTAATGCCATTGCATTTTAAGTGGAGAGAGAAACCTAATATTTCAAAATGTTAATTGAAGAAAAATACAAGTAATCGACTCACTTGAATAGAATACACTTTAGTGGATGAATATTATAAATACCAAACGCACACTTTAATGTTGGGTCAAGCAAATCTCTAGAGAGGAGTGGGGAAGCTTCTTATTAGAGTCCATTGCATTTGCTTTTTCTTAAGTGATATGTTTGTGCCCAAAAAGTAAGTAAATCATTTTGAATTGCGTTGTAGCGAAGGAGACAAATAAAAAAATTATAAAATTTGAAATTCAACTGAACATTCGCAATGCATTTATGCCTAGAAGACTTTAAAATTGTAAAAATTCAATATTTTGATTTTTAAATTCAATGTTAATGCAATTGCATTTTGAGTGGGGAGAAAAACCAAATATTTGAATATGTTAATTAAAGAAAAATACAAGGAATGGATTCACTTGAATAGAATACACTTTAAAGGATAAATTTTATAAATACCAATCGCACACTATAATATTGGGTCAAGCATAAATCTCTAGAGGGGAGTGGGGAAGCTTCTTATTAAAACTCATTGCATTTGCTTTTTCTTAACTAATATCTTTCTACCGAAAAAGTAAATAAATCGTTTCAAATTGCATTGTTGCAAAGGAGACATTTAAAAAAATTACAAAATTTACATTCAACTGATTACTGACAGAATATTAATCCCTTGAAGAGTTTAAAATTATAAAAATTGTAAAAATGAAATGTTTTGATTTTTAAATTCAGTGTTAATGACATTGTATTTTGCATGAAAAGAAAAACATAATATTTAAATATATCAATTGAAAAAAAATACAAGTAATTGACTCACTTGAATATAATACAATTTAATGGATGAATATTATAAATACCAATGTCACGCTTCAATGTTGGGTTAAGTATAAATCTTTATAAGGGTGTGGGGAAACGTCTTATTAGAATCCATTGCATTCACTTTTTCTTAAGTGATATGTTTGTTCCCAAAATGTAGATAAATCATTGTAAATTGCATTATAACACAAAAGATGATTAAAAAAATTAAAAAATTTAAATTCAACTAACTGTTGATAATGCATTTATCGCTAAAAACTTGAAAATTATAAAAATGCAATGTTTTGATTTTTATATAATATTTGAATATGTTAATTGAAAAAAAAATACAAGCAATGGACGCACCTGAATATAATACACTTTAACGATGGGTCATGTATAAATCTCTAGAGGGGAGTGGGGAAGCTTCTTATTAGAGTCTATTGCATTCGTTTTTTCTTAAATGATATGTTTGTACCCAAAAAATAGATAAATCATTTCAAATTGCATTGTAGCAAAAAAGACAATGAAAAAAATTGCAAAATTTAAATTTGACTGATTATTAACAATACATTTATCCCTATAAGTCTTTAAAATTGTAAAAATGCAATGTTATGATTTTTAAAAACAATGTTAATGCCATTGCATTTTGAGTGGAGAGAAAAACCTAATATTTTAATACGTTAATTGAAGAAAAATACAAGGAAAGGATTCCCTTGAATAGAATACACTTTGGAGGATAAATTTTATAAATACCAATTGCACGCTTCAATGTTGGGTCAAGAATAAATCTCAAGAGGGGAGTGGGCATGTTTCTTATTAGTGTCCATTGCATTCGCTTTTTCTTAAGTGTTATGTTTCTACCTAAAAAGTAGATAAGTTATTTCAAATTGTATTATAGCAAAGAATACAATTCAAAAAATTATAAAATTTAACTTCTATTGATTATTAAAAATGCATTTATCCCTAGAGATCTTTAAAATGATAAAAATGCAATGTTTTGATTTTTAAATTCAATGTTAATGTCATTGCATTTTGAGTGGAGAGAAAAACCTAAAATTTGTAGATGTTAATTGAAGAAAAATACAAGTAATGGACCCACTTGAATAGAACACAATATAGTTGTTGAATATTATAAAGACCAATCACACGCTTTAATGTTGGGTCAAGTATAAATTTCTAGAGGAGAGTGGGGAAGCTTCTTATTAAAGTCCATTGCATTCGCTTTTTGTTAAGTGATATGTTTGTGCCCAAAAAGTAAGTAAATCATTTTGAATTGCATTGTAGCGAAGGAGACAAATAAAAAAATTATAAAATTTGAAATTCAACTGATCATTCGCAATGCATTCATGCTTAGAAGACTTTAAGATTGTAAATATGAAATGTTTTGATTGCTAAATTCAATGTTAATGCCATTGCATTTTGAGTGGAGAGAGAAACCTAATATTTGAATATGTTAATTTAAGAAAAATAAAATTAAAGGACTCACTTGAATAAGATACACTTTAGAGGATGAATTTTATAAATACCAATAGCATGCTTTAATGTTGGGTCTAGCATAAATCTCTAAAGGGGAATGGGGAATCTTCTTATTAGAGCCCATTGCATTCACGTTTTCTTAACTAATATGTTTGTACCGAATATGTAGATAAATCATTTTAAATTGCATTGTTACAAAGGAGACAATTAAAAAAATTACAAAATTTACATTCAACTGATTACTAACAGAGCATTAATCCCTTGAAGAGTTTAAAATTGTAAAAATTGTAAAAATGAAATTTTTTGATTTTTAAATTCCATGTCAATACCATTACATTTTGCATAGAGAGAAAAATATAATATTTAAATATGTCAATTGAAGAAAAATACATAATCGACTCACTTGAATAAAATACAATTTAATTGATGAATTTTATAAATACCAATCGCATGCTTTAATATTAGGTCAAGCATAAATCTCAAGAGGGGAGTGGGGATGCTTCTTATTGGTGTCCATTACATTCGCTTTTTCTTAAGTGTTATGTTTGTACCTAAAAAGTAGATAAGCCATTTCAAATTGTATTGTAGCAAAGAATACAATTAAAAAATTTATAAAATTTAATTTCTATTGATTATTAACAATGCATTTATCCCTAGAGGTCTTTAAAATGATAAAAATGCAATGTTTTGATTTTTAAATTCAATGTAATGCCACTGCATTTTGAGTGGAGCAAAAAACCTAATATTTGAATATGTTAATTAAAGAAAAATACAAGTAAAGGATTCACTTGAATAGAATACACTTTAGAGGATGAATTTTATAAATACCAATCGCACGCTTCGATGTTGGGTCAAACATAAATCTTTAGAGGGGAGTGGGGAAGCTTCTTATTAGAGCCCACTGCATTCCCTTTTTCTTAACTGATATGTTTGTTCCCAAAAAGTAGATAAATCTTTTCAAATTGCATTGTAGCATAGAAGACAATTAAAAAAATTACAAAATTTCAAATTCCACTCATCATTTGCAATGCATTTATCCCTAGAAGACTTTAAAATCGCACAATTGCAATGTTTTGATTTTTAAATTCAATGTTAATGCCATTGCATTTTGAGTGGAGAGAAGAACATAAAATTGGAATATGTTAATTGAAGAAAAATACAAGCAATGGAGTCATTTGAATAGAATACAATTTAGTGGATGAATATTATAAATACCAATCACACGTTTCAATGTTGGGTCAAGTATAAATCTCTAGAGGGGAGTGGGGAAGCTTCTTATTAGAGCCCATTGCATTCACTTTTTCTTAAGTGATATGTTTGTACCCAAAAAGTAGATAAATCATTTCAAATTGCATTGTAGCAAAGAAGGCAATTAAAAAAAATTACAAAATTTCAAATTCAACTAATCATTCATAATGCATTTATACCTAAAAGACCTTAAAATTCCAAAAATGCAATGTTTTGATTTTTAAATTCAATGTTAATGCCATTTCATTTTGTGTGGAGTGAAAAACCTAATATCTGAATATGTTAATTGAAGAAAAATACAATTAATGGACCCACTTGAATAAAATACATTTTAGTGGATGAATATTGTAAATACCAATCTCACACTTCAATGTTGGCTCAAGCATAAATCTTTAAAGGGGAGTGGGGAAGCTTTTTATTAGAGCTCATTGCATTCACTTTTTCTAAAGTGATATGTTTGTACGCAAAAAGTAGATAAATCATTTCAAATTGCATTGTAGCGAAAAAGCCAAATAAAAATATTAGAAAATTTCAAATTCAACTTATTATTGCCAATGCATTTATCCTTAGAAGAAAAACCTAATATTTGAATATGTTAATTGAAGAAAAATACAAGTAATGGACATACTTGAATAGAATACACATTAGAGGATGAGTATTATAAATACCAATCGCACGCTTCAATGTTGGGTCAAGCATAAATCTCTAAAGGGGAGTGGGGAAGTTTCTCATTAGAGTCCATTGCATTCCCTTTTTCTTGACTGATATGTTTGGATCCAAAAAGTAGATAAATCATTTCAAAGTGCATTATAGCAAAGAAGACAATAAAAAAAATTACAAAATTTCAAATTCAACTGATTATTGATAATGCATTTATCCCCATAAGTCTTTAAAATTGTAAAAATTCAATATTTTGATTTCTATATTCAATGTTAATGTCATTGCATTTTGAGAGGAGAGAAAAACCTAATATTTGAATATGTTAATTGAAGAAAAATATAAGTAATGGAATATTTGAATATGTTAATTCAAGAAAAATATAACTAATGGACTTACTTGAATAGAATACAATTTAATGGATGAAAATTATAAATACTAATCTCACGCTTCATTACTGGGTCAAGCATAAATCTATAGAGGGGAGTAGGGAAGCTTCTTATTGGAGCCCATTGTATTCATTTTTTCTTAAGTGATATGTTTGTACCCAAAAGGTAGATAAATCATTTCAAATTGCATTGTAGCAAAGAAGACAATTAAAAAAATTAGAAAATTTCAAATTCAACTGCTTATTGATAATGCATTTCTCCTTAGAAGACTTTAAAATTGTAAAAACTCAATGTTTTGATTTCTAAAATCAATGTTAATGCCATTTCATTTTGAGTGGAGAGAAAAACCAAATCTTTGAATATCTTAATTGAAGAAAAAGAAAATTAATGGACTCACTTGAATATAATACATTTTAGTGGATGAATATTATAAATACCAATCTCATGCTTTAATGTTAGCTCAAGCACAAATCTCTAGAAGGGTGTAGGGAGGCTTTTTTGTAGAGCCCATTGCATTCACTTTTTCTTAAGTGAAATGTTTATACCTAAAAAGTAAATAAATCATTTCAAATTGCATTGTAGAAAAGGAGACAATTAAAAAATTTACAAAATTTAAATTCAACAAATTATTGACAATGGATTTCTCCCTAAAAGTTTTTAAAATTGTAAAAATGCAATATTTTGATTTTTAAATTCAATGTTAATGTCATTGCATTTTGAGTGGAGAGAAAAACCTAATATTTGAATATGTTAATTGAATATGTCCCTAAAAGTGATGGACTTACCTAAATAGAATACACTTTGGTGGATGAATATTATAAATACCAATCTCACACTTTAATGTTAGGTCAAGTATAAATCTCTATAGGGGAGTGGGGAAGTTTCTAATTAGAGTCCATTGCATTTGCTTTTTCCTAAGTGATATGTTTGTATCCGAAAAGTAAATAAATGATTTTAAATTGCATTGTATCAAAGGAGACAATTAAAAAAGTTACAAAATTTAAATTCAACTGATAAGTAACAAAGCATTTATCCATAGAGTCTTTAAATTTGTAAAAATGCGATGTTTTGATTTTTATATTGAATGTTAATGCCATTACATTTTGAGAGGAGAGAGAAATCAAATATTTGAGTATGTCAATTGACGAAAAATACAAGTAATGGACTCACTTGAATAGAGTACAATTTAGTGGATGAATATTATAAATACCAATCTCACGCTTCAATGTTGGGTCAAGTATAACTCTCTAGAGGGGTGTGGGGAAGTTTCTTATTAGACTCCATTGCATTCGTTTTTTCTTAAGTGATATGTTTGTACCCAAAAAGTAGATAAATCATTTCAAATTGCATTGTATCCAAGGTGACAATTAAAAAAATTACAAAATTTAAATTCAACTAATTAGTGACATTGCATTTATCCCTAAAGGTCTTTAAAATTGTAAAAATACAATGTTTTGATTTTTAAATTCAATATTAATTTCATTGCATTTTGAGTGGTGAGAAAAACCCAAAATTTGTATATGTTAATAAAAGAGAAATAGAAGTAATGGACTCACTTGAATAAAATATGATTTAGTGGATGAATATTATGAATACCAATCTCACACTTTAATGTTGGGTCAAGCATAAATCTCTATAGGGGAATGAGGAAACTTCTTATTAGAGTCCATTCCATTCGTTTTTTCATAAATGATATGTTTGTACTCAAAAAGTAAATAAATCATTTCAAATTCCATTGTGGCAAAAGAGATATTTAAAAAAATTACAAAATTTTAATTCAACTAATTATTGACAATTCATTTATTCCTATAAGTCTTTAAAATTGTAAAAATGCAATGTTTTGATTTTTAAATTCAATTTTAATGCTATTGTATTTTGAGTGGAGAGAAAAACCTAATATTTGAATATGTTAATTGAAGAAAAATACAAGTAATGGACTCACTTGAATAGAATAAACTTTAATGGATGAAACTAATCTCATGCTTCAATGTTGAGTCAAGCATAAATATCTAGAGGGGAGTAGGGAAGCTTCTTATTAGAGTCCATTGCATTCGTTTTTTCCTAACTGATATGTTTGTACCTAAAAAGTAAATAAATCATTCCAAATTGTATTGTAGTAAAGAAGGCAATTAAAACAATTATAAACTTTAAATTCAATTAATTAGTGACAATGCATTGACCCCTAAAAGTCTTTAAAATTGTAAAAATGCAATGTTTTGATTTTTAAATTCAATGTCAAAGCCATTGCATTTTGAGTGGAGAGAAAAACCTAATATTTGAATATGTTAATTAAAGAAAAATACAAGTAATGGACTCACTTGAATAGAATACAATTTAGTGGATAAATATTATCAATACCAATCTCAGGCTTTAATGTTGGGTCTAGCATAAATCTCTCGAGGGGAATGGGGAAGCTTCTTGTTAGAGTCCATTGCATTCGCTTTTTTTTTAAGTCACATCTTTGTTCCCAAAAAGTGGATAAATCATTTCAAATTGCATTGTAGCAAAGGACACAATTTAAAAATTTATAAAACTTAAATTTAACTAATTATTAACAATGCATTTATCCCTAGAAGAGTTCAAAATTTTAAAAATTGTAAAAATGCAATGTTTTGAATTTTGAATTCAATGTTAATGTCGTTGCATTTTGAGCAGAGAGAAAAACCTAATTTTTAAATATATTAATTGAAGAAAAATACAAGTAATAGACTCACTTGAATAGAATACAATTTAGTCGATAATATTATAAATCTTTACAGGGGAGTGGTAAGCTTCTTATTAGAGTCCATTACATTCACTTTTTCTTAAGTGATATGTTCGTACCTAATGAGTAGATAAATCTTTTCAAATTGCATTGTAGTAAAAAAGACAATTAAAAAAATTAGTAAATTTAAATTCAACAACTTAGTGACAATGCATTTATCCTTAGAAGTTTTTAAAATTGTAAAAATGCAATGCTTGGATTTTTAAATTCAATGTTAATTCCATTCCATTTTAAGTGGACAGAAAAACCAAATCTTTGAATATGTTATTTGAAGAAAAATATAAGTAATGGACTCACTTGAATAAAATACACTTTAGTGGATGAATATTATAAATATCAATCTTACGCTTCAATGTTAAGTCATGCATAAATCTCTAGAGGGGAGTGGGGACACTTCTTATTAGAGTCCATTCCATTCACTTTTTCGTAAGTGATATCATTTCAAATTTTGTTGTAGTAAAGGAGACAATTAAAAAAATTACAAAATTTAAATTCAACTGATTATTGGCAATGCATTTATCCTTAGAAAAGTTCAAAATTGTAGAAATTGTAAAAATGCATAGTTTTGATTTTTAAATTCAATGTTATTGCCATAGCATTTTGAGTGGAGAGAAAAATATAAAATTTCAATATGTTAATTGAAGGAAAATACAAGTAATGGACTCACTTGAATAGAATACAATTTAGTAGATGAATATTCTAAATACTAATCTCACACTTTAATGTTGGGTCAAGTATAAATCTCTAGCGGGGTGTAAGGAAGCTTCTTATTGGAGCCCATTGCATTCGCTTTTGCTTAAGTGATATGTTTGTACCCAAAAAGTAGATAAATCATTTCAAATTGCATTGTAACAAAGAAGATAATTAAAAAAATTACAAAATTTCAAATTCAACTGATTATTGACAATGCATTTCTCCCTATAAGACATTAAAATTGTAAAAACGCAATGTTTTGATTTTTTTATTCAATGTTAATGCCATTGCATTTTGAGTGGAGAGAAAAACCTAATATTTGAATATCTTAACTAAAGAAAAATACAATTAATGGACTCACTTGAATAAAATAAACTTTAAAGGATGAATATTATAAATACCATTCTTATACTTCAATGTTGGGTCAAGCATAAATCTCTAGAAGGGAGTAGGGACGCTTCTTATTATAGTCCATTGGATTTGCTCTTTCTTAAGTGATATGTTGGTACCCTAAAAAGTAAATAAATCATTTCAAATTGCATTGTAGCAAAGGAGACAATTGAAAAAATTATAAAATTTAAATTCAACTGATTATTGACAATGCGTTTATCCCTAGAAGTCTTTCAAATTGTAAAAATGCAATATTTTGATTTTTAAATTCAATGTTAATGCCATTGCATCTTGAGTGGACAGAAAAACCTAATATTTGAATATGTTAACTGAAGAAAAATACAAGTAATGGACTCACTTGAATAGAATACAATTTAGTTGATGAATAATATAAATACCAATCTCATGCTTCAATGTTGGTTCAAGGATAAATCTCTAGAAGGGAGTGGCTTCTTATTAGAACCCATTGCATTTGCTTTTTCTTAAGTGATATCTTTGTACCCAAAAAGTAGATAAATCATTTCAAATTTCATTGCAGCAAGAAAATAATGAAGAAAATTACAAAATTTAAATTCAACTAATTATTGACAATGCATTTATCCCAAGAAGTCTTAAAAATTGTAAAAATGCAATGTTTTTATTTTTAAATTCAATGTTAATGCCATTGCATTTTAAGGGGAGGGAGAAACCAGATATTTCAATATGTTAATTGAAGAAAAATCCAAGTAATGGACTCATATAAATAGAATATAATTTAATGGATGAATATTATAAATACCAATTTCACGCTTTATTGCTGGGTCAAGCATAAATTTCAGGAGGGGAGTGGGGAAGCTTCTTATTAGTGTGCATGTTATTCGCTTTTTCTTAAGTGGAATATTTGTACCTAAAAAGTAGACAAATCATTTCAAATTGCTTTGTACCAAAGAAGACAATTAAGAAAATTACAAAATTTAAATTCAACTATTTATTGATAATGCATTTATCCCTAGAAGACTTTAAAATTATAAAACTTGTACAAATGCAATGTTTTGATTTTAAAATTCAATGTTAATGCCATTGCATTTTAAGTGCAGAGAAAAACCTAATATTTGAATATGTTAATTAAAAAAAATACAAATAATGGACTCACTTGAAGAGAATACATGTTAATGGATCAATATTATAAATACCAATCAGACGCTTTAATGTGGGGTTAAGCATAAATCTCTATAGGGGAGTAGGGAAGCTTTTTATTAAAGTCCATTGCATTCACTTTTTCATACCCAAAAAGTAAATAAAAGATTTCAAATTGCATTGTAGCAAAGCAGACAATTAAAAAAAATTACAAAATTTAAATTCAACTTATTAGTGTCAATGCTTATATCCCTATAATTCTTTAAAGTTGTAAAAATACAATGTTTTGATTTTTAAATTCATGTTAATGCCATTGCATTTTGAGTGGAGAGAAAAGCCTAATATTCAAATATGTTAATTGAAGAAAAATACAAGTAATGGGCTCACTTGAATAGAATACAATTTAGTCGATGAATATTATAAATACCAATCTCACGCTTCAATGTTGGCTCAAGTATAAATCTATAGTGGGGAATGGGGAACATTCTTATTAAAGTGCATTGCATTCATTTTTTCTTAAGTCATATGTTTGTAGCCAAAAAGTAGATAAATCAATTGAATAGAATACAATTTAGTGGATGAATATTATAAATACCAATCGCACGCTTCATTACTGGGTCAAGCAGCAATCTCTAAAGGGGTGTTGGGAAGCTTCTTATTAGAGTCCATTGCATTTGCTTTTTCATAAGTGATATGTCTATACCCAAAAAGCAAATAAATGATTTTAAATTGCATTGTAGCAAAGGAGACTATTAAAAAACTTGCAAAATTTAAACTTAACTAATTAGTGACAATGCATTTATCCTTATAAGTCTTTAAAATTGAAACCATACAATGTTTTGATTTTTAAATTCAATGTTAATGCCTTTCCATTTTGAGTGGAGAGAAAAACCTAATATTTGAATTTGTTAATTGAAGAAAAATACAACTAATGGACTCACTTGAATAGAATACAATTTAATGGATGAATATTATAAATACCAATGTCACGGTTCAATGTTGGGTCAAGCATAAATCTCTATAGGGGTATAGGGAAGCTTCTTATTAGAGCCCATTGCATTCATTCTTTCTTAAGTGATATGTTGGTACCCGAAAAGTAAATAAATGATTTCAAATTGCATTGTAGCAAAATTTAAATTGAACTGATTATTAATAATGTATTTATCCCTAGAAGACATTAAAATTGTAAAAATTGTAAAAATGCAATGTTTTGATTTTTAGATTCAATTTTAAAGTCGTTGCATTTTGAGTGGAGAGAAAAACATAATATTTGAATATGTTAATTAAAGAAAAGTACAAGTAATGGACTCACTTGAAAAGAATACAATTTAGTGGATGAATATTATAAATACTAATTTCATGCTTCAATATTGGGTCGAGGATAAATCTCTAAAGGTTAGCAGGGAAGCTTCTTATTAGAGTCCATTGCATTCGCTGTTCCTTAGGTGATATGTTGGTACCGAAAAGTAAATAAATCATTCCAAATAGCATTGTAGCAAAGGAGACAATTGAAAAAATTACAAAATTTAAATTCAACTGATTATTTACAATGCATTTATCTCCAGAAGTCTTGAAAATTGTAAAAATGCAATGTTTTGAATTTTAAATTCAATGTTAATGTCATTCCATTTTTTATGGAGAGAAAAACCTAATATTTGAATATGTTAATTAAAGAAAAATACAAGTAATGGATTCACTTGAATAGAATACAGTTTAATGGATGAATATTATAAATACCAATGTCACGCATTAATGTTGGGTCAAGCATAAATCTTTAAAAGGGAGTGGGTAAGCTTCTTATGAGAGTCAATTGCATTTGGTTTTCTTAAGTGATATGTTTATACCCGAAAAGTAAATAAAGCATGTCAAATTGCATTGTAGCAAAAGAAATAATTAAAAAAATTACAAAATTTAAATTCAACTGATTATTGACAATGCATTTATCTCAAAAAGTCCTTAAAATTGTAAATATGCAATATTTTGATTTTAAAATTCAATGTTAAAGCCATTGCATTTTTAGGAGAGAGAAAAACCTAATATTTGAATATATTAATTGAAGAAAAATCTATGTAATGGACTCACTTGAATAGAATATAATTTAGTTGATGAATATTATAAATATCAACTCACGCTTCAATGTTGGGTTTAGCATTAATCACTAGAAGGGCGTGGGAAGCTTCTTATCAGAGCCCATTGTATTCGCATTTTCTTAAGTGATTTTTTTGTCCCCGAAAAGAAAATAAATCATTTGAAATTGTATTGCAACAAAGGAGATAATTAAAAAAATTACAAAATTTAAATTCAATTGATTAGTGACAATGCATTTATCCCTATAAGTCTTTAAAAGTGTAAACATATAATGTTTTGATTTTTAAATTCAATGTTAATCCATTGCATTTTGAGGGGAGAGAAAAACCTATTATTTGAATATATTAATTAAAGAAAAATCCAAATAATGGACTCACTTGAATAGAACACAATTTAGTTAATGAATATTATAAATACCAATCTCACACTTCAATGTTGGGTCCAGCATAAATCATTAGAGGGGTGTGGGGAAGTTTCTTATTAGAGCCCATTGCATTTGCTTTTTCTTAAATGATTTTTTTGTACCTGAATAGTAAATAAATCATTTCAAATTGCATTGTAGCAAAGGAGACAATTAAAAAAATTATAAAATTTAAATTAAATAGATTAGTGATAATGTATTTACCCCTAGAAGTCTTTAAAATTGTAAACATACAATATTTTGATTTTTAAATTCAATGTTAATGTCATTGCATTTTGACTGGAGAGAAAACCTAATATTTGAATATGTTAATTGAAGAAAAGTACAAGTAATGCACTCACTTGAATAGAATACAATTTAGTGGATGAATATTATGAATACCAATGTCACGCTTTAATGTTGGGTCAAGCATAAATCTCTAGATGGAAGTAGGGAAACTTTTTATTAGAGTCCATTGCATTCGTTCTTTCTTAAGTGATATGTTGGTACCCAAAAAGTAAATAAATTATTTCAAATTTCATTGTAGCAAAGGAGACAATTTAAAAAATTACAAAATTTAAATTGAACTGATTACTGACAAAGGTCTTTAAAATTGCAAAATGCAATGTTTTCATTTTTAAATTCAATGTTAATGTCACTGCATTTTGAGTCGAGAGAAAAAAATAATATTTGAATATGTTAATTGAACAAAAATACAATTAATGGACTCACTTGAATAGAATACGATTTAGTTGATGAATATTATAAATACCAATCTCACACTTTAATGTTGGTCAAGCATAAATCTCTAGAAAAGTGTGGGGAAGCTTCTTATTATAGCCCATTGCATTTGCTTTTTCTTAAGTGATTTTTTTGTACCCGAAAAGTAAATAAATCATTTCAAATTGCATTGTATCAAAGAAGACAATTGAAAAAATTACAAAATTTAAATTCATCTGATTATTAACAATGCATTTATCTCTAAAAGTCTTAAAAAATGTAAAAATGCAATGTTTTGAATTTTACATTCAATGTTAATGCCATTCCATTTTTTGTGGAGAGAAAAACCTAATATTTGAATTTGTTAATTGAAGAAAAATACAAATAATGGACTAACTTGAATAAAATACAATTTAGTGGACGAATATTACGAATACCAATGTCACGCTTTAATGTTGGGTCAAGCATAAATCTCTAGAGGGGAGTGGGGAAGCTTCTTATTAGAGTGCATTGCATTGTCAATAATCAGTTGGATTTAAATTTTCTAATTTTTTTAATTGTCTTCTTTGCTATAATGTAATTTGAAATGATTTATCTACTTTTTGGGTACAAAGATATCACTTAAGAAAAAGCAAATGCAATGGGTTCTAATAAGAAGCCACTCCCTTCTAGAGATTTATCCTTGAACCAACATTGAAGCATGAGATTGGTATTTAGAATATTCATCCACTAAATTGCATTATATTCAAGTGAGTCCATTACTTGTATTTTTCTTTAATAAACATATTCAAATATTACGTTTTTCCCTCCACTAAAAATGCAATGGCATCAACATTGAATTTAAAAATAAAAAATTGCATTTTTACAATTTTCACAATTTTAAACTCTTCAATGGATTAATGCATTGTTAATAATCAGTTGAATTTAAATTTTATAATTTTTTTAATTTTCTCTTTTGCTACAATGAAATTTGAAATGATTTATCTACTTTTTGGGTATAAACATATTACTTAAGAAAAAGCGAATGCAATAGACCCTAATAAGAAGGTTCCCTACTGCCCCCTAGAGATTTATGCTTGACCCAACATTGAAGTGTAAGTGTGCTATTTACAATATTCATCCACTAAATTGATTTTTATTCAAGTGAGTCCATTACTTGTATTTTTCTTCAATTGACATATTCAAATATTAGGTTTTTCTCTCCATTCAAAATGCAATGGCATTAAAATTGAATTGAAAAATCAAAACATTGCATTTTTACAATTTTTACACTTTTAAACTCTTCAAGGGATTAATGCATTGTCAATAATTAGATCAATTTAAAATTTGTAATTTTTTTAATTGTCTCCTTTGCTATAATGCAATTTGAAATGATTTATCTACTTTTTGGGTACAAACTATGACTTAAAAAAAAGGGAATGCGATGAACTCTAGTAAGAAGCTTTCTCACTCCTCTCTAGAGATTTATGCTTGACCCAACATTGAAACATGAGATTGGTATTTATAATATTGATCCACTAAAATGGATTCCATTCAAGTGTGTCTATTACTTTTATGTTTCTTCAATTAACATATGCAAATATTATGTTTTTCTCTCCACTCAAAATGCAACGGTATTATCATTAAATTTAAAAATCAAAACATTGCATTTTAACAATTTTACAATTTTAAGGTTTTCTAGGGATAAATGCATTGTAAATAATTAGTTGAATTTAAATTTTGTAATTTTTTTAATTGTCTTCTCCCCTATAATACAATTTGAAATGATTTATCTATTTTTTGGGTACAAACATATCACTTAAAAAAAAGTGAATGCAATAGGCTCTGATAAGAGACTTCCCCACTCCCCTCTTGAGATTTATGCTAGACTTAACATTGAAGTGTAAGATTGGTATTTAGAATATTCATCTACTAAATTGTATTCTATTCAAGTGAGTCCATTACTTGAATTTTTCTTCAATCAACATATTCAAATATTAGGTTTTTCCCTCCACTGAAAATGCAATGACATTAACATTGAATTTAAAAATCAAACATTGCATTTATATAATTTTAAAGTCTTCTATGGATAAATGCATTGTTAATAATTAGTTGAATTTAGATTTTGTAATTTTTTTAATTGTCTTCTTTGCAATAATGCAATTTGAAATGATTTATCTACTTTTTGGGTACAAACATATCACTTAAGTAAAAACGAATGGAATGGACTCTAATAAGAAGCTTCTCTACTCTCCTCTAGAGATTTATGCTTGACTCGACATTAAAGCATGAGATTGGTATTTATAATATTCTTCCAGTAAAGTCTATTCCATTCAAGTGTATCAATTACTTTTATATTCTTCAATTAACATATTCAAATATTATGTTTTTCTCTCCATTCAAAACGCAATGACATTAGCATTGAATTTAAAAATCAAAACATTTTATTATTATTATTTTAAAGTCTTATAGGGATAAAAGCATTATCAATAATCAGTTGAATTAAAATTTTGTAATTTTTGTCATTGTATATTTTGCTACAATGCAATTTGAAATGATTTATCTACTTTTTCGGTACAAACATATCACTTAAAGAAAAGCGAATGCAATGGACTCTAATAAGTAGCTTCCCCACACCCTTTTAGAGATTTATACTTGACCCAACATTAAAGTGTGAGATTGGTAATTAGAATATTCATCCACTAAATTGTATTCTATTCAAGTGAGTCCATTACTTGTAATTTTCTTTAATCAACATATTCAAATATTAAGTTTCTCCCTCCACTCAAAATGCAATGGCATTAATATTCAATTTCAAAATCAAAACATTGCATTTCTATAATTTTAAAGTCTTCTAGGGATAAATGCATTGTCAATAATCAATTGTATATAAATTTTGTAACTTTTTTAATTGCTTTCTTTGCTATAATACAATTTGAAATGATTTATCTACTTTTTGGGTACAAACATATCACTTAAGTAAAAGCGAATGGAATGGACTCTAATAAGAAGCTTCTCCACTTCCCTTTAGAGATTTATGCTTGACTTGACATTAAAGTATGAGATTGGTATTTATAATATTCATCCAGTAAAGTGTATTCCATTAAAGTGTGTCTATTACTTTTATGTGTCTTTAATCAACATAGTCAAATATTATGTTTTTCTCTCCACTCAAATTGCAATATTAACATTGAATTTAAAAATCAAAACATTGCATTTTTACAATTTTTAGAATTTTGAACTCTTCTAGGGATAAATGCATTGTCAATAATCAGTTGAATTTAAATTTTTAAATTTTTTTAATTGTCTCCTTTGCTACAATGCTATTTGAAATGATTTAACTACTTTTTGGGTACAAACATATCTCTTAAGAAAAAGCAGATGCAATGGCCTCTAATAAGAAGCTTCCCCACTCCCCTCTAGAGATTTATGCTTGACCCAACTTTGAATCGTGAGATTGGTATTTATAATATTCATCCACTAAATTGTATTCTATTCCAGTGAGTGCATTACTTGTATTTTTCTTCAATTAACATATTCAAATTTTATGTTTTTCTTTGCACTCAAAATGCAATGGTGTTAACATTGAATTTAAAAATCAAAACATTGCATTTTTACAATTTTTACAATTTTGACCTCTTTTAGGGACAAAGCCATTGTCAATAATCAATTGAATTTAAATTTTGTAATTTTTTTAATTTTCTCCTTTGCTACAATGCAATTTGAAATGATTTACTTGCTTTTTTGGTACAAACATATCACCTAAGAAATAGCAAATGCAATGGGCTCTAATAAGAAGCTTCCCCATTCCCATCTAGAGATTTATACTTCACCCAATATTAAAGTGTGAGATTAGTATTTAGGATATTCATCTACTAAATTGTATTCTATTCAAGAGAGTCCATTACTTGTATTTTTCTTCAATTAACATATTCAAATTTTTTGTTTTTCTCTCCATTCAAAATGCAATGGTAATAACATTAAATGTAAAATTCAGAACATTGCATTTTTACAATTTTTAGAATTTTCAACTCTTCTAGGGTTAAATGCATTGTCAATAATCAATTGAATTTAAATTTTGTAATTTTTTTAATTGTCCCCTTTACTACAATGCAATTTGAAATGATTTATCTTCTTTTTGGATACAAACATATCCCTTAAGATCTAATAAGGAGCTTTCGCACACCCCTCTAGAGATTTATGCTTGACCCAACATTGATGCATGAGATTGGTATTTATAATATTCATCCACCAAATTATATTATATTCAAGTGAGTCTATTACTTGTATTTTTCTTTAACTAACATATTCAAATATTATATTTTTCTCTTTGCTCAAAATGCAATGACATTAACATTAAATTTAAAAATCAAAACATTGCGTTTTTGCTATGTTAAAGCCTTCTAGGGTTAAAAGCTTTGTTGATAATTAGTTGAATTTAAATTTTGTAATTTTTTTAATTCTCTCATTTGCTACAAACCAATTTCAAATGATTTATTTACATTTTTACAATGTTTACAATTTTAAACTCTTTAAGGGATTAATGCATTGTCAATAATCAGTTGAATTTAAAATTTGTAATTTTTTTAATTGTCTCCTTTGCTACAATGCCATTTGAAATGATTTATCTACTTTTTGCATACAAACATATCACTTAGGAAAAAATGAATGCAATACACTTTAATAAAAAGATTCCCCACTCCCTTCTAGAGATTTATACTTGATCGAATATTGAAGCGTGAGATTGGTATTTATAATATTCATCCACTAAATTGTATTCTATTCAAGTGAGTCTAGTACTTGTACTTTTCTTCAATTAATATATTCAAATATTAGGTTTTTCTCTCCACTCAAAATACAATGATATTAACATTGAATTTAAAAATCAAAACATTGCATTTTTGCAATTTTAAAGACTTTTAGGGATAAATGCATTGTCAATAATCAATTGAATTTGAAATTTTGTAATTGTTTTAATTGTAATCTTTGTTACAATGCAATTTGAAATGATTTATCTACTTTTTGGATACAAACATATCACTTAAGATAAAGCAAATGCAGTGGACTCTAATAAGGAGTTTCTGCAGACCACTCTAGACATTTATACTTGACCCAACATTGAAGCGTGAGATTGGTATTTATAATATTCATCCACTAAATTATATTATATTCAAGTGAGTCGATTACTTGTATTTTTCTTTAATTAGCATATTCAAATACTATATTTTTCTCTCTAGTCAAAATGCAATGACATTAACATTGAATTTAAAAATCAAGACATTTCATTTTTACAATTTTAAAGACTTCTAAGAATAAATGCATTGTTAATAATCAATTGAATTTAACTTTTTTAATTTCTTTAATTGTCCCCTTTGCTACAATGCAATTTGAAATGATTTATCTACTATTTAGGAATAAACATATCACTTAAGAAAAAGCAAATGCAATGGACTCTAATAAGAAGCATCCCTACTCCCCTTTAAAGATTTATGCTTGACCCAACATTAAAGCGTGCTATTGGTAATTATAATATTCATCCACTAAAGTGGATTCTATTCAAGTGAGTCTATTACTTGTATTTTTATTTAATTAACATTTTCAAATATGAGGGTTTTCTCTCCACTCAAAATGCAATGGCATTAACATTGAATTTAGAAATCAAAACATTTTATTTTTACAATTTTAAAATTTTATAGGGATAAATGCATTGTCAATAATCAGTTGAATTTGAAATTTTGTAATTTTTTTAATTGTTTGCTTTGCCATAATGCAATTTGAAATGATTTATCGACTTTTTGGGTATAAACATATCAGTTAAGAAAAAACGAATGCAATGCACTCTAATAAGGGGTTTCCCCACACCCCTCTAGAGATTTATGCTCGACGTAACATTGGGGTGAGAAATTGGTATTTATAATATTCATCTACTAAATTGTATTCTATTCCAATGAGTGCATTACTTGTATTTTACTTCAATTAACATATTCAAATTTTATGTTTTTCTCTCCACTCAAAATGCAATGGCATTAACATTGAATTTACAGATCAAAACATTGCATTTTTACAATTTTGACCTCTTCTAGGGATTAATCTATTGTCAATAATAAGTTGAATTTAAATTTTTTAAATTATGCTTGACCCAACATTAAAACGTGAGATTGGTATTTATAATATCCATCCACTAGATTCTATTTTATTCAAGTGAGTCCATTACTTGTATTTTTCTTCAATTAACATATTCAAATATTATGTTTTTCTCTCAGCTCAAAATGCAATGGCATTAACATTGAATTTAAAAATCAAAACATTGCATTTTTACAATTTTAAAGACTTCCAGGGATAAATGCATTGTCAATAATCAATTGAATTTAAATTTTGTAATTTTTTTTTGTTGTCTCCTTTGCTATAATGCAATTTTAAATGATTTATCTACTTTTTGGGTACAAATATATCACTTAAGAAAAAATGAATGCAATGGACTCTAAGAAGAAGCTTTCCCACTCCCTCCTAGAGATTTTTGCTTGACCCAACAATGAAGTATGTGATTGGTATTTATAATATTCATCCACTAAAGTATAATCTATTCAACTAAGTCCTTTACTTGTATTTTTCTTTAATTAATATATTCAAATATAAGGTTTTTCTCTCCCCTTAAAATTCAATGTCATTAACATTGAATTTAGAAATCAAAACATTACATTTTTACTATTTTAAAGTCTTCTGGGGATAAAAGCTTTGTTGACAATCAGTTGAATTTAATTTTTATAATTTTTTAATTCTCTCATTTGCTACAATCCAATTTGAAATGATTTATTTACTTTCCGAGTACAAACATATCACTTAAGAAAAAGCGAATGCAATGGACTCTAATAAGAAGCTTTGCCACTCCCCTCTAGTGATTTATGCTTAACCTCACATTAAAACTTGAAATTAGTATTTATAATATTCATCCACTAAAATCTTTTCTATTGAAGTGAGTCCATTAATTGTATTTTTTTTCAATTAACATATTCAAATATTCAGTTTTTCACTCCCCTCAAAATGCAACGACATTAACATTGAATTTAAAAATTAAAACATTGCATTTTTACAATTTTAAAGACTCTAGGGATAAATACATTGTCACTAATCGTTTGAATTTAAATTTTGTAATTTTTTTAATCATTTTTTTTTTGCTTCAATCCAATTCAAAATGATTTATTCACTTTTTGGGTAGAAACATATTACCTAAGAAAAAGCGAATGCAATGGACTTTAATAAGAACCTTCCCCACTCCCCTCTAGAGATTTATCCTTAACCCCAAAATGAAACGTAAGATTGGTATTTATAATATTAATCCACTAAATTGTATTATATTCAAATTTTAGGTTTTTCTCTCCTTTCAAAATGCAATAGCATTAACATTGAATTTAAAAATTAAAACATTGCATTTTTACTATTTTTACAATTTTAAACTCTTCAAGGGATTAATGCATTGTCAATAATCAGTTGAATTTAAATTTTGTAATTTTTTTAATTGTCTCCTTTGGTACAATGCAATTTGATATGATTTATCTACTTTTGGGGTAGAAACATATTAGTTAAAAAAAAGCGAATGCAATGGATTTTAATAAGAAGCTTCCTCACTCTCCTCTAGAGATTTATACTTGACCCAACATTGAAGCGTAAGATAGGTATTTATAATATTTATCCACTAAATTGTATTCTATTCACATGAGTCCATTACTTGTATTTCTCTTCAATTAACATATGCAAATATTAGGTTTTTCTCTCCACTCAAAATGCAAAGGTATTAACATTGAATTTAAAAATCAAAATATTGCATTTTTGCAATTTTAAAGACTTCTAAGGATAAATGCATTGTTAATAATCAATTGAATTGTCTTTTTTGCTACAATGCAATTTAAAATGATTTATCAACTTTTTGGGTACAAAGATATCACTGAACAAAAAGTGACTGCAATGGGCTCTAACCAAAAGCTTCCCCAGTCCCCTCTAGAGATTTATCCTTGAACCAACATTGAAGCGTGAGATTGACATTTAGAATATTCATCCACTAAATTATATTCTATTTACCCTAGTCCTTTACTTGTATGTTTCTTCAATCAGCATATTCAAAAATTATGTTTTTCTCTCCACTCAAAATGCAATGACATTAACATTAACTTTAAAAATCAAAACATTGCATTTGTAGAATTTTTACAATTTTTAAGTCTTTTAGGGATAAATGCATTGTTAATAATCAGTTGAATTTAAATTTTGTAATTTTTTCATTCTCTCCTTTGCTACAATCCAATTCGAAATGATATATTTACTTTTCGAGTACAAACATATCACTTAAGAAAAAGTGAATGCAATGGACTCAAATAAAAAGTTTCCCCACTCCCTGCTAGAGATTTATGCTTAACCCCAAAATGAAGCGTGAGATTGGTATTTATAATATTTATCCACTAAATTGTATTCTATTCCAGTGAGTCCATTAGTTGTATTTTTCTTCAATTAACGTATTCAAATATTAGATTTTTCTCTCCACTCAAAAAGCAATGGTGTAAATAATGAATTTAAAAATCAAAATATTTCATTTTTACAATTTTTACAATATTAAAATCTTATAGGGAGAAATGCATTGTTAATAATCAGTTGAATTTAAATTTTGTAATTTTTTTAATTGTATCCTTTTCTAATATGCAATTGGAAATGATTTATCTACTTTTCCGGTACAAACATATCACATAAGAAAAAACGAATGCAATGGACTTTAATAAGAAGCTTCCCTATTCTCCTCTAAAGATTTATACTTGACCCAACATTGAAGCATGAGATTGGTGTTTATAATATTTATCTACTAAATTGTATTTTATTCATGTGAGTCCATTACTTGTATTTTTCTTCTTTTAACATATTCAAATATTAGGTTTTTCTCTCCACTCAAAATGCAATGGTATTAACATTGAATTTAAAAATCAAAACATTGCATTTTTGCAATTTTTAAGACTTCTAGGGATAAATGTATTGTCAATAATCAATTGAATTTGAAATTTTGTAATTTTTTTAATTATCCTCTTTGCTACAATGGAATTTGAAACGATTTATCTACTTTTTGGGTACAAACATATCACTTAACAAAATGCAAATGCAATGGGCTTTAACCAAAAGCTTCCCCACACCCATCTCGAGATTTATACTTGACCCAACAATAAAGCGTGACATTGGTATTTATAATATTTATCCATTAAATTCTATTATATTCTATTCAAGTGAGTCCATTACTTGTATTTTTCTTTATTTAACATATTCAAATATTAGGTTTTTCACTCCCCTTAAAATGCAATGACATTAACATTGAATTTAAAAATCAAAATATTGCAGTTTTACAATATTAAAGACTCTAGAGATAAATGCATTGTCGCTAATCGTTTGAATTTAAATTTTGTAATTTTTTAATCGGCTTTTTTGCTACAATTCAATTTGAAATGATATATCTACTTTTTGGTTACAAACATATCACTAAACAAAAACCGAATGCAATGGACTCTAATAAAAAGCTTCTCCGCTCCCCTCTAAAGATTTATGCTTGACCCAACATTAAAGCATTTGATTGGTATTTGTAATATTCATCCACTAAATTGTATTCTATTCAAGGGAGTCCATTACTTCTATTTATCTTCAATTAAGGTATTTAAATTTAATGTTTTTCTATCCACTCAAAATGCAATGGCATATAATTGAATTTAAAAATCAAAACATTGGATTTTGACAATTTTTACAAATTTAAACTCTTCAACTGATTAATGCATTGTCAATAATCAGTTGAATTTAAATTGTGTAATTTTTTTAATTGCCTCCTTTGCTACAATGTAATTTGAAATGATTTATCTACTTTTTGTGTGCAAACATATCACTTAAGAAAGAACAAATGCAATGGACTTTAATAAGAAGGTTCCCCATTGCCCTCTAGAGATTTATACTTAGCCCAACATTAAAGCATAAAATTGGTATTTATGATATTTATCCACTAAATTGTATTCTATTCATGTGAGTCCATTACTTGTATTTTTCTTTATTTAACATATTCAAAGATAAGGTTTTTCTCTCAACTCAAAATGCAATGCTATTAACATTGAATTTAAAAATCAAAACATTGCATTTTTGCAATTTTTAAGACTTCTAGGGATAAATGCATTGTCAATAATTAATTGAATTTGAAATTTTGTAATTTTTTTAATTGGCTTCTTTGTTACAATGTAGTAGGAAATGATTTATCTACTTTTTTGGTACAAACATATCACTTAACAAAATGTGAATGCAATGGGTTCTAACCAAAAGCTTCCTCACTCCCCGCTAGATATTTATGCTTAACCCAACATTGAAACGTGAGAATGGCATTTAGAATATTCATCCATTAAATTGTATTTTATTTACATAAGTCCTTTACTTGTATATTTTTTCAATTAATAGATTCAAAAATTATGTTTTTCTCTCCACTCAACATGCAATGACATTAACATTAAATTTAAAAATCTAAACATTGCATTCGTACAATTTTTACAATTTTCAAGTCTTATAGTGATAAATACTTGTTAATAAGCAGTTAAATTTAAATTTTGTAATTTTTTTAATTCCCTTCTTTGCTTCAATCCAAATTGAAATGATTTATTTACTTTTAGGGTAGAAACATATCACTTAAGAAAAAGCGAATGCAATGGACTCTAATAAGAAATTTCCCTACTCCCCTCTATTTATCCTTAACCCCAAAATGAAGCGTGAGATTGGTATTTATAATATTCATCCACTAAATTGTATTCTATTCAAGTGTGTCCATTACTTGTATTTTTCTTCAATTAACATATTTAAATTTTATGTTTTTCTCCCCACTCAAAATGCAATGGCATTAACATTGGATTTAAAAATCAAAGCATTGCATTTCTACAATTTTAAACTCTTCTAAGGATAAATCCATTATCAATAATCAGTTGAATTTGAAATTTTGTAATTTTTTTAATTGTCTTCTTTGCTACAATGCAATTGCAAATGATTTATCTACTTTTTGGGTACAAACATGTCACTAAAGAAAAAGCTAATGCAATTAATTGTAATAAAAAGCTTCCCCACTCCCTTCTAGAGATTTATGCTTGACCCAACATTAAAGTGTGAAATTGGTATTTATAATATTAATGCACTAAAGTGTTTTTTATTCAAGTGAGTCCATTACTTGTATTTTTCTTCAATTAACATATTCAAATTTTAGGTTTTCTCTCCACTCAAAATGCAATGGCATTAACATTGAATTTAAAAATTGAAACATTGCATTTGTACAATTTTTACAATTTTAAATTCTTCAAGGGATTAAAAACTTCCCCACTCCCTCTAAAGATTTATACTTGACCCAACATTGAAGCGTGAGATTGGTATTTATAATATTCATCCACTAAATTGTATTATATACAAGTGAGTCCATTACTTGTATTTTTCTTCAATTAACATATTCAAATATTAAGTTTTTCTCTCCACTCAAAATGTAATGACATTAACTTTGAATTTAAAAATGAAAACATTATATTTTTACAATTTTAAAGAACTCTAGGGATAAATGCACTGTCACTATTTAATTGAATTTAAATTTTGTAATTTTTTTCATTATCTCCCTTGTGACAATGCAATTTGAAATGATTTATCTACTTTTCGAGTACAAACATATCACTTACGAAAAAGCCAATGCAATGGACTCTAATAAGTAGCTTCCCTACTCCCTTCTAGAGATTTATACTTAGCCCAACATTAAAGTGTGAGATTGGTATTTATAATATTTATCCACTAAATTGTATTCTATTAATATGAGTCCATTACTTGAATTTTTCTTCATTTAATATATTCAAATATTAGGTTTTTCTCTCCACTCAAAATGTAATGTTATTAACATTGAATTTAAAAATTAAAACATTGCATTTCTGCAATTTTTAAGACTTTTAGGGACAAATGCGTTGTCAATAATCAATTGAATTTGAAAATTTGTAATTTTTTTAATTGTCTTCTTTGCTACAATGGAATTTGAAATGATTTATCTACTTTTTGGGTACAAACATATCACTTAACAAAAAGCGAATGCAATGGGCTCTAACCAAAAGCTTCCCCACTCCTCTGTGGAGATTTATGCTTGACCTAGTAATAAAGCGTGAGATTGGTATTTATAATATTCATCCACTAAATTCTATTCTATTCAAGTGAGTCCATTACTTGTATTTTTCTTCATTTAACATATTCAAATATTAAGTTTTTCACTCTCCTCAAAATGCAATGGCATTAACATTGAATTTAAAAATCAAAACATTACATTTTTACAATTTTAAACTCTTCTAGGGATAAATCCATTGTCAATAATCAATTGAATTTGAAATTTTGTAATTTTTTCAATTGTTTTCTTTGCTACAATGCAATTTGAAATGATTTATCTACTTTTTGGGTACAAACATATTACTGAAGAAAAAACAAATGCAATGCACTTTAATAAAAAGCTTTCCCACTTCCCTCAAGAGATTTATACTTGACCGAACATTGAAGCGTGAGATTGGTATTTATAGTATTCATCTACTAAATTGTATTCTCTTTAAGGGAGTCCATTTCTTGTATTTTTCTTCAATTAACATATTCAAATATTAGGTTTTTCTCTCCATTCAAAAAGCAATGGCATAAACATTTAATTTAAAAATCAAAACATTACATTTTTACAATTTTAAACTTTTCTAAGGATAAATCCATTGTCAATAATCAGTTGAATTTGAAATTTTGTAATTTTTTTAATTGTTTTTTTTGCTACAATGCAATTTGAAATGATTTATCTACTTTTTGGGTACAAACATATTACTGAAGAAAAATGAATGCAATGCACTTTAATAAAAAGCTTTCCCACTCCCCTTTAGAGATTTATGCTTGACCCAACAATAAACCATGAGATTGGTATTTATAATATTCATCCATGAAAGTGTATTCTATTGAAGTGAGTCCATTACTTGTATTTTTCTTCAATTAACATATTCAAATATTAGGTTTTTCTCTCCACTCAAAATGCAAAGGCATTAACATTGAATTTAAAAATCAAAACATTGCATTTTTACAATTTTTATAATTTTAAGCTCTTCAAGGGATTAATGCATTGTCAATAATTGGTTGAATTCAAATTTTGTAATTTTTCAATTGTCTCCTTTGCTACAATGCAAATTGAAATGATTTATCTACTTTTTGGCTACAAACATATGACTTAAGAAAAAAATGAATGCAATGCACTTTAACAAGAATCTTCCCCACTCCCCTCTAGAGATTTATACTTCAGCCAACATTGAAGCGTGAGATTGGTATTTATAAAATTCATCTACTAAATTGTATTCTATTCAAGTGAGTCCATTACTTATATTTTTTTTCAATTAACATATTCAAATATTAGGTTTTTCCCCCCACTCAAAAAGCAATAGCGTAAACTTTGAATTTAAATTTAAATTTTGTAATTTTTTTAATTGTTTGTTTTCTTACAATGCAATTTGAAATGATTTATTTACTTTTTGGGTACAAAGATATCACTTAAGAAAAAGCAAATGCAATGGACTCTAACAAAAAACTTCCCCACTCCCCTCTAGAGATTTATGCTTGACCCAACAATGAAGCATGCGATTGGTATTTATAATATTCATCCACTAATGTGTATTTTATTCAAGTGAGTCCATTACTTGTATTTTTCTTCAATTAACATATTCAAATATTAGGTTTCTCTCTCCACTCAAAAAGCAATGACATTAACATTGAATTTAAAAATCAAAACATTGCATTTTTACATTTTTTACAGTTTTAAACTCTTCAAGAGATTAATACATTGTTAATAATCAATTGAATTCAAATTTTGTCATTTTTTTACTTGTCTCCTTTGCTACAAAGCAATTTGAAATGATTTATCTACTTTTTTGGTACAAACATATCACTTAAGAAAAAGCGAATGCAATGGACTTTAATAAGAAACTTCCCCACTCCTCTCTTGAGATTTATACTTGACCCGACAATGAAGTGTGAGACTGGTATTTATAATATTTATCCACTAAATTGTATTCTATTCAAATGAGTCAATTACTTGTATTTTTCTTCAATTAACATATTTGAATATTAGGTTTTTCTCTCCACTAAAAAAGCAATGGCATAAACATCGAACTTAAAAATCAAAATATTTCATTTTTACATTTTTTTCAATTTTAAAGTCTTCTAAGGATAAAAGCGTTGTCAATAATCAATTGAATCTAAATTTTGTAATTTTTTTAATTATTTGCTTTCCTACAATGCAATTTGAAATGATTTATTTACTTTTCGGGTACAAACATATCACTTAAGAAAAAGCAAATGCAATGGACTCTAATAAGAAGCTTCCCTACTCCCCTCTTGACATTTATGCCTGACTCCAAGGATAAATGCATTGTTACTAATCATTTGAATTTAAATTTTGTAATTTGTTAGATTGTCTTCTTTGTTATAATGCAATTTGAAATGATTTATCTACTTTTTAGGTACAAACAGATCACTTAAGAAAAAGCAAATGCAATGGTCTCTAATAAGTAGCTTCCCTACTCCCCTCTAGAGATTTATGCTTGACCAAGCAATGAAGCGTGAGATTGATATTTATAATATTCATCAACTAAATTGTATTTTATTCAAGTGAGTCCATTACTTGTATTTTTCTTTAATTAACATATTCAAATATTAGGTTTTTCTCTCCACTCAAAATACAATGACATTAACTTTGATTTTAAAAATCAAAACATTATATTTTTAAAATTTTAAAGACCTCTATGAATAAATGCATTCTCACTTATTAGTTGAATTTAAATTTTGTAATTTTTTTCATTGTCTCCTTTGCAACAATGAAATTTGAAATGATTTATCTACTTTTCGGGTATAAACATATCACTTACTAAATAACGAATGCAATGGACTCTAATAAGAAGCTTCCCCACTCCCTTTTAAAGTTTTATGCTTGACCCAACATTAAAGTGTGAGATTGGCATTTATAATATTCATCCACTAAAGTGTATTCTATTTACTTGAGTCCATTACTTGTATTTTTCTTCAATTAACATATTCAAATATTAGGTTTTTCTCTTTACTCAAAAAGCAATGGCATTAACATTGAGTTTAAAAATCAAAACATTGGGTACAACATATCACTTAAGAAAAAGCGAATGCAATGGACTCTGATAAGAAGCTTCCCTATTCCCCTATAGAATTTTATGCTTAACCCTAAAATGAAGTGTATGATTGGTCCACCAAATTCTATTCTATTCAAGTGCGTCCATTACATGTATTTTTCTTCAATTAACATATTCAAATATTATGTTTTTCTCTCCACTCAAAATGCAATGGAATTAACATTGAATTTTAAAATGAAAACATTGCATTTTTACGATTTTAAACTCTTCTTGGGGTAAATCCAATGTCAATAATAAGTTGAATTTGAAATTTTGTATTTCTCTTCAATTAACATATGCAAATATTAGGTTTTTCTCTCCACTCAACATGCAAAGGTATTAACATTGAATTTAAAAATCAAAACATTGCATTTTTGCAATTTTAAAGACTTTTAAGGATAAATGCATTGTTAATAATCAATTGAATTTGAAATTTTGTAATTTTTTTTAATTGTCTTCTTTACTACAATGCAATTTAAAATGATTTATCAACTTTTTGGGTACAAAGATATCACTTAACAAAAAGCGAATGCAATGGGCTCTAACCAAAAGCTTCCTCAGTCCCTTCTAGAGATTTATCCTTGACCCAACATTGAAGTGTGAGATTGACATTTCGAATATTCATCCACTAAATTATATTCTATTTACCTAAGTCCTTTACTTGTATGTTTCTTCAGTCAGCATATTCAAAAATTATGTTTTTCTCTCCACTTAAAATGCAATGGCATTAACATTAAATTTAAAAATCAAAACATTACATTTGTAGAATTTTTACAATTTTTAAGTCTTTTAGGAATAAATGCATCGCTAATAATCAGTTGAATTTAAATTTTGTAATTTTTTCATTCTCTCCTTTGCTACAATCCAATTTGAAATGATTTATTTACTTTTCAGGTACAAACATACCACTTAAGAAAAAGTGAATGCAATGGACTCTAATAAAAAGCTTTCCCATTCCCCTCTAGAGATTTATGCTGAACCCCAAAATGAAGTGTGAGATTGGTATTTATACTATTCATCCACTAAATTGTATTCTATTCAAGTGAGTCCATTACTTGTATTTTCCTTTAATTAACATATTCAAATTTTTTATTTTTCTCTTCAGTCAAAAAACAATGGCATTAACATTGAATTTAAAAATCAAAATATTGGATTTTTTACAATTTTAAACCCCTCAAAGGATTAATGTATTGACAATAATAAGTTGAATTGAAATTTTGTAATTTTTTTAATTGTCTCCTTTGCTACAATGAAATTTGAAATGATTTATCTACTTTTTGGGTACAAACATATCACTTATGAAAAAACAAAATCAACGCACTTTAATAAGAAGTTTCCCCACTCCCCTCTAGAGATTTATACTTAATCGAATATTGAAGAGTGAAATTGGTATTTATAATATTCATTGACTAAATTGTATTCTATTCAAGTGAGTCCATTACTTGTATTTTTCTTTAATTAACATATTCAAAATTTAGGTTTTTCTCTCCACTCAAAATGCAATGGCATTAACATTGAATTTAAAAATCAAAACATTGTATTTTTACAATTTTTATAATTTTAAGCTCTTCAAGGGATTAATGCATTGTCAATAATTAGTTGAATTCAAATTTTGTAATTTTTTTAATTGCCTCCTTTGCTACAATGCAAATTGAAATGATTTATCTACTTTTTGGCTACAAACATATGACTTAAGAAAAAATGAATGCAATGCACTTTAATAAGAATGTTCCCCATTCCCCACTATAGATTTATACTTGAGCCAACATTGAAGCGTGAGATTGGTATTTATAATATTCATCCACTAAATTGTATTCTATT
>JAHOYR010000009.1:3861969-3874108 GCA_023213295.1 Bruguiera hainesii
ATTCTATTCAAGTGAGTCCATTACTTGTATTTTTCTTTAATTAACATGTTCAAAGATTTGGTTTTTCTCTCTACTCAAAATGCAATGACATTAACATTGAATTTAAAAATCAAAACATTGTATTTTTTACAATTTTAAAAACTTCGAGGGATAAATGCACTGTCACTAATTAGTTGAATTTAAATTTTGTAATTTTTTTTATTGTCTCCTTTGCTACAATGCAATTTGGAATGATTTATTTACCTTTTTGGCACAACCATATCACTTAAGAAAAAATGAATGCAATAAATTCTAATACGAAGTTTCCCCACTCTCCTCTTAACAATTTATACTTAACCGAACATTGAAGCGTGAGATAGGTATTTATAATATTCATCCATTAAATTGTATTTTATTAAAGTGAGTCCATTACTTGTATTTTTCTTCAATTAACATATTCAAATTTTATATTTTTGCCTCAACTCAAAATGCAATCGCATTAATGTTGAATTTAAAAATCAAAACTTTGCATTTTTACAATTTTTTCAATTTCGAACTCTTCTAGGGATATATGCAGTGTAAATAATCAGTTGCATTTAAATTTTTGTTTTTTTTAATTGTTTTCTTTGCTACAATGCAATTTGAAATGATTTATCTACTTTTTGGGTACAAACATATCACTTAAGAAAAAGCGAATGCAATCGACTCTAATAAGAAGCTTCCCCACTCTCCTCTAGAGATTATGCTTAACCCAGCAATAAAGTGTAAGATTGGTATTTATAATATTCATCCACTAAATTGTATTCTATTCAATTGAGTTCATTACTTCTATTTTTTTACAATTAATATATTTAAATATTAGATTTTTCTCTCCACTCAAAAAGCTATGACATTAACATTGTATTTTTCCAATTTAAAAGACTTCTATGGATAAATGCATTGTCACTAATTAGTTGAATTTAAATTTTGTAATTTTTTTAATTGTCTCCTTTGCTACAATGCAATTTGAAATCATTTACTTACTTTTGAAGAATAAACATATCACTTATGAAAAAAGGAATGAAATGGACTCTAATAGGAAGCTTCCCCACTCCCCTCCAAAGATTTATGGTTGACCCAACATTGAAGCGTGAGATTGGTATTTATGATATTCATCTACTAAATTGTATTCTAGTCAATTGAGTCCATTACTAGTACTTTTCTCCAATTAACATATTCACATATTATGTTTTTCCCTCCTCTCAAAATGCGATTGCATTAACATTATATTTTTACAATTTCAAAGACTTCTAGGGATAAATGCACTATCACTAATCAGTTGAATTTAATTTTTGTAATTTTTTTAATTATCTCCTTTGCTACAATGCAATTTGAAATGATTTATTTACTTTTCAAGTACAAACATATCACATACAAAAAAACAATTGCAATAGATTCTAATAAGAAGCTTCCCCACTCTCCTATAGAGATTTATGGTTAACCTAATATTAAAGAGTGAGATTGGTTTTTATAATATCCATCTATTAAATTGTATTTTATTCAAGTGAGTCCATTACTTGTATTTTTCTTCAATCAACATCTTCAAAGATTTGGTTTTTCTCTCTACTCAAAATGCAATGGCATTAACATTGAATTTAAAAATTCAAACATTGCATTTTTACAACTTTTACAATTTTAAAGTCTTCTAAGAATAAATGCATTGTCAATAATTAGTTGAATTTAAATTTTGTAATTTTTTTAATTGTCTCCTTTGTTACAATACAATTTAGAATGATTTATTTACTTTTTGGGTACAAATAGATTACTTAAGAAAGAGCAAATGCAATGGGCTCTAATAAGAAGCTTCCTAAATCCACTCTAGAGATTTATGGTTGACCCAACATTAAAGAGTGAGATTAGTTTTTATAATATTCATCCACTAAATTGTATTCTATTCAAGTGAGTCCATTACTTGTATTTTTCTTTAATTAACATACTCAAAGATTTGGTTTTTCTCTTTACTCAAAATGCAATGGCATTAAAATTGAATTTAAAAATCAAAACATTGCCTTTTTACACATTTAAAGTCTTATAAGGTTAAATGGATTGTCAATAATCAGTTGAAGTTAAATTTTGTAATTTTTTTTAATTGTCTTCTTTGCTACAATGCAAATTGAAATGATTTATTTACTTTTTTGGTACAAACATATCACCTAAGAAAATGCGAATGCAATGGGCTCTAATAAAAAGTTTCCCACTCCCCTCTAAAGATTTATGCTTGACCCAACATTGAGGCGTGCGATTGGTATTTATAATATTCATCCACTAAAGTGTATTATATTCAAGTGAGTCCATTACTTGTATATTTTTTCAATTCACATATTCAAATATTAAGTTTTTGTCTCCACTCCAAAAGCAATGGCATTAACATTGAATTTAAAAATTAAAAAATTGTATTTTTAAAATTTTAAACACTTCTAAGGATAAATCCATTGTTAATAATCAGTTGAATTTAAATTTTGTAATTTTTAAAATTGTTTTCTTTGCTACAATGCAATTTGAAATGATTTATCTACTTTTTGGGTACAAACATATCACTTAAGAAAAAGCAAATGCAATGAACTCTAATAAGAAGCTTCTCTACTCCCCTCTAGAGATTATGCTTGACCCAGTAATGAAGTGTGAGACTAGTATTAATAGTATTTATCGACTAAATTGTATTATATTCAACTGAGTTCATTACTTCTATTTTTCTACAAATAACATATTCAAATATTAGGTTTTTCTCTCCACTCAAAAAGCTATGGCATTAACATTGTATTTTTACAATTTTAAAGACTTCTAAGGATAAATGCATTATCACTAATTAGTTGAATTTAAATTTTATAATTTTTTTAATTGTCTCCTTTCCTACAATGCAATTTGAAATCATTTATTCACTTTCCGGGTACAAACATATCACTTATGAAAAAAAGAATGCAATAGACTCTAATAAGAAGCTTCCCCACTCCCCTGTAAAGATTTATGCTTGATCCAACATTGAAGTGTGAGATTGGTATTTAGAATATTGATCCATTAAATTGTATTCTATTCAAGTGAGTCCATAACTTGTATTTTCCTTTAATTAACATATTGAAATTTTATGTTTTTCTCTTCACTCAAAATGCAATGGCACTAACATTGTATTTAAAAATCAAAAGTTTGCATTTTTACAATTTTTACAATCTTGAACTCTTTTAGGGATAAATGCATTGTCAATAATCAGTTGATTTTGAAATTTTGTAATTTTTTTAATTGTCTTCTTCGCTATAATGCAATTTGAAATTATTTTTCTACTTTTTGGGTACAAACATCTTACTTAAGAAAAGGTGAATGCAATGGGCTCTAATAAAAAGTTTCCCACTCCCCTATATAAATTTATACTTGACCCAACATTGAGGCATGGATTGGTATTTATAATATTCATCCACTAAAGTGTATTATATTCAAATAAGTCCATTACTTGTACTTTTTTTCAATTCACATATTCAAATATTAGGTTTTTCTCTCCACTCCGAAAGCAATGGCATTAATATTGAATTTAAAAATCAAAAAATTGTATTTTTACAATTTTAAACACTTCTAGGGATAAATCCATTGTCAATAATTAGTTGAATTTAAATTTTGTAATTTTTAAAGTTTTCTTCTTTGATACAATGCAATTTGAAATGATTTATCTACTTTTTGGGGATAAACATATCACTTAAGAAAAAGCGAATGCAATGGACTCTAATAAGAAACTTCCCCACTCCTCTCTAGAGATTTATACTTGACCTATTGAAGTGAGTTCATTACTTCTATTTTTTTGCAATTAACTTATTCAAATATTAGGTATTTTTCTCTACTCAAAATGCAATGGCATTAACATTGATTTTAAAAATCAAAACATTGCATTTTTACAATTTTAAAGTCTTATAGGTTTAAGTGGATTGTCAATTATTAGTTGAATTTAAATTTTGTAATTTTTTTAATTGTCTCCTTTCCTACAATGCAATTTGAAATGATTTATCTACTTTTTAGGTAAAAACATATCACTTAAGAAACAATGAATACAATGGACTCTAATAAGAAGCTTCCCCACTCCTAATTAGAGATTTATATCACTTAAGAAAAAGCAAATGCAATGGACTTTAACAAGAAAGCTTCCCCACTCCCCTCTAGAGATTTATGCTTCAGCCAAAATTGAAGTGTTATATTTCTATTTATAATATTCATCCACTAAAGTGTCTTATATTCAAAACAATACATTACTTGTATTTTTCTTCAATTAAACATAGTCAAATATAATGTTTTTCTCTCCACTCAAAATGCAATGGCATTAACATAGAATGTAAAAATCAAAACATTCCTTTTCTACAATTTTACAAATTTAAAGTTTTCTAGGGATAAATGCATTGTCAATAATCAATTAAATTTAAATTTTTCAATTTTTTTAATTGTTTCCTATGCTACAATGCAATTTGAAATGATTTATCTAATTTTTGGGTACAAACATATTACCTAAGTAAAAGCAAATGCAATGGACTATAATAAGAAGCTTCCCTACTCCCCTCTACAGATTTATGCTTGGCCCAACATTGAAGCGTGAGATTCGTATTTATAATATTCATCCACTAAAGTGTATTCTATTCAAGTGAGTCCATTACTTGTATTTTTCTTCAATTCACATATTCAAATATTATGTTTTTCTTTCCACTCAAAATGGAATGGCATTAACGATCTATATAAAAATCAAAACATTGCATTATACAATTTTTACAATTTTAAAGCCTTCTAGGGTTAAACGTATTGTCAATAATCAGTTGAATTTTAATGTTGGAATTTTTTTAATTATCTCCTTTGCTACAATGCAATTTTAAATGATTTATCTACTTTTTTGGTACAACATATCATTTAAGAAAAAGCAAATGCAATGAACTCTAATAAGAAGTTTCTCCACTCCCCTCTAAAGGTTTATACTTGACCCAACATTTAAGCGTGAGATTGGTAGTTATAATATTCATCCATTAAAGTGTATTCTATTCAAGTGAGTCCATTACTTGTATTTTTCTTTAATTAATATACTCAAATATTATGTTTATCTCTCCACTCAAGATGCAATGGCATTAACGATCTATATAAAAATCAAAACATTGCATTATAAAACTTTTACAATTTTAAAGTTTTCTAAGGTTAAATGTATTATCAATAATCAGTTGAATTTTAATGTTGGAATTTTTTTAATTGTCTACTTTGCTATAATCCAATTCGAAATGATTTATCTACTTTTTGGGTACAAACAAATCACTTAAGAAAAAGCAAATGCAATGGACTCTAATAAGAAACTTCCTCACTCCCCCCTAAAGGTTTATGCTTGACCTAACGTTGAAGCGTGAGATTGGTATTTATACTATTCATCCATTAAAGTGTATTATATTCAAGTGAGTCCATTACTTGTATTTTTCTTCAATTAACATATTCAAATATTATATTTTTCTCTCCACTCAAAATGGAATGGCATTAACATTGAATTTAAAAATCAAAACATTGCATTTTTACAATTTTAAAGTCTTATAAGAATAAATGTATTGTCAATAATTAGTTGAATTTAAATTTTGTAATTTTTTTAATTGTCTCCCTTGCTACAATGCAATTTGAAATGATTTATCTACTTTTGGGTACAAACACATCAATTAAGAAAAAACGAATGTAATGGACTCTAATAAAAAGCCTCTGCACTCCCCTTTAGAGATTTATGCTTGACCTAACATTGAATCATGAAATTGGTATTTATAATATTCATCCACTAAAGTGTATTATATTCAAGTGAGTCCATTACTAGTATTTTTCTTCAATTAACATATTTGAATATTATATTTTTCTCTCCACTCAAAATGAAATGACATTAACATAGAATGTAAAAATCAAAACATTGCATTTTTACAATTTTTACAAATTTAAGGCCTTCTAGGGATAAATGCATTGTCAATAATTTGGTGAATTTAAAATTTTTAATTTTTTTAATTGTCTCCTTTGCTACAATGCAATTTGAAACGATTTATCTACTTTTTGGGTACAAACATATTTCTTAAGTAAAAGCAAATGCAATGGACTATAATAAGAAGGTTTCCCACTCCCATCTAGAGATTTATGCTTGTCTTAAAATTGAAACGTCGGATTGCTATTTATAATATTCATCCACTAAGTTGTATTCTATTCAAGTGAATCCATTACTTATATTTTTCCTCAATTAACATATTCAAATATTATGTTTTTCTTTCCACTCAAAATGCAATGGCATTAACGATCTATTTAAAAATCAAAACATTGCATTTTTACAATTTTTACAATTTTAAAGTCTTCTAGGGTTGAATCCATTGTCAATAATCAGTTGAATTTCAATGTTAGAATTTTTTGATTGTCTTCTTTGCTACAATGCAATTTGAAAAGATTTATCTACTTTTTGGGAACAAACATATTACCTAAGTAAAAGCTAATGCAATGGACTGTAATATGAGGCTTCCTAAGTCCCTTCTAGAGGTTTATGCTTGACCCAATATTGAAGTATAAGATTGGTATTTATAATATTCATCCACAAAGTGTATGATATTCAAGTAAGTCCATTACTTGTATTTTTCTACAATTAACATATTCAAATATTATGTTTTTCTCTCCACTCAAAATGTAGTGGCATTAATGATATATTTAAACATCGAAACATTGCATTTTTACAATTTTAAAGTCATATAGGGTTAAGTGCATTGTTAATAATCAGTTGAATTTAAATGTTGGAATTTTTTTAATTGTACCATTTGCTACAATGCAATCTCAAATAATACAAACATATCATTTAAGAAAAAGCAAATGCAATGGACTCTAATAAGAATCTCCCGCACTCCCCTCTAGAGATTGTTATTTATAATATTCATCCCCTAAAGTGTATTCTATTCAAGTGAGTTCATTACTTGTATTTTTCTTCAATTAACATTTCCAAATATTATGTTTTTCTCTCCACTCAAAATGCAAGGGCATTAACATTAAATTTAAAAATCAAAAAATTACATTTTTATAATTTTATAGCATTTTAAGGATTAATGCATTATCAATAATCAGTTGAATTAAAATTTTTTAATTTTTTTAATTCTCTTAATGGCAACAATGCAATTTGAAATGATTTATCTACTTTTTGGGTACAAATATATCACTGAAGGAAAAACGAATCCAATGGAGTCTAATAATAAGCTTATCCACTCCCCTCTAGTGGTTTATGCTTGACCCAAAATTGAAGAGTGGGATTGTTATTTATAACATTCATCTACTAAAGCATATTTTATTCAAATGAGTCCATTACTTGTATTTTTCTTCAATAAACATGTTCAAATTTTATATTTTCCTCTCCACTCAAAATGCAATGGCATTAACATTGAATTTAAAAATCAAAACATTACATTTCTAATATTTTTAAAATTTTAAAGACTTCAAGGGATAAATACATTGTCAATAATCAGTTGAATTTCAATTTTGTAATTTTCTTAATTGTCTCTTTTGCTACAATGCAATTGGAAATGATTTATCTACTTTTTGGGTACAAACATATCACTTCAAAAAAGCCAAATGCAATGGACTCTAATAAGAAACTTCCTTACTCCCCTCTAGAGATTTATGCATGGCCCAAAATTGAAGCCTAGGATTGTTGTTTATAATATTCATTCACCAAAGTGTATTGTATTCAAGTGAGTCTATCATTTGTATTTTTATTCAATTAACATATTCAAATATTATATTTTTCTATCCACTCAAAATCCAATGGCATTAACAATAAATTTGAAAATCAAAACATTGCATTTTTACAATTTTGAAAGTCTTCTAAGGATAAATGCATTGTTAATAATTAGTTCAATTTAAATTTTGTAATTTTTTTAATGTCTTCTTTCTTACAATGCAATTTGAAATGATTTATTTACTTTTTAGGCACAAACATATCACTTAAGAAAAAGCAATTGCAATGGACTTTAATAAGAAACTTCCCTACTCCTCTCTAGAGATTTATACTTAACCCAACATTAAAGCGTACAATTGGTATTTATAATATTCATCCACTAAAATGTATTCTATTCAAGCAAGTCTATCACTTGTATTTTTCTTCAATTAACATATTCAAATATTATGTTTTTCTATCCACTCAAAATGCAATAACATTAACATTGAATTTAAAATCAAAACATTGCATTTTTATAATTTTTACAATTTTGTACTCTTTTAGGGATAAATGCATTCTCAATAATTAGTTAAATTTAAACTTGTAATTTTTTTAATTGTCCCCTTTGCTACAATGCAATTTGAAATGATTTATCTACTTTTTGGGTACAAACATGTCACTTAAGAAAAAGCGAATGCAATGGACTTTAACAAGAAGCTTCCCCACTCCCCTCTAGAGATTTATACTTGACCCAACATTGAAGCGTGTGATTAGTATTTATATTATTTATCACATAAAGTATATTATATTCAAGTAAATCCATTACTCGTATTTTTCTTAAATTAACATATTTTAAAATTTTTGTTTTTGTCTCCACTCAAAATGCAATGACATTAGGATTGAGTTTAAAAATCAAAACATTGCATTTTTACAATTTTTAAGTCTTCTAGGAATAAATGCATTGTCAATAATCAGTTAAGTTTAAATTTTGTAATTTTTTAGTTGTCTCCTTTGCAACAATGCAATTTGAAGTGATTTATTTACTTTTTGGGTACAAACATATTACTTAAGAAAAAGAAAATTTAGTGGACTCTAATAAGAAGCTTCCCCACACCCCTTTAGAGATGTATGCTTGACCCAAAATTGAAGCGTGGGATTTCTATTTATAATATTTATCAACTAAAGTGTATTTTATTCCAAGGACTCCATTACTTGTATTTTTCTTCAATTAATATATTTAAATATTATATTTTTTTATCCTCTCAAAATGGAATAGCATCAATATTGAATTTAAAATCAAAATATTGCATTTTTACAATTCTTACAAATTTGTACTCTTTTAGGGATAAATGCATTGTTAATAATTAGTTGAATTTAAATTTTGTAATTTTTTTAACTGTCTTCTTTACAATAATGCAATTTGAAATGATTTATCCACTTTTTGGGTACAAACATATGAATTAAAAAAAAACGAATGCAATGGACTTTAATAAGAAGCTTCCCCACTTCCCTCTAGAGATTTATACTTGAACTGTGCAATTGGTATTTATATTATTCATCCCCTAAAGTGTATTATATTCAAGTAAGTCCATTACTTGTATTGTTCTTCAATTAACATATTAAAATATTTTGTTTTTCTCTCCCCTCAAAATGCAATGGCATTAGGATTGAGTTTAAAAATCAAAACATTGCATTTTTACAATTTTTAAGTCTTCTAGGGTAAATACATTGTGAATAATCAATTGAATTTAAATTTTGTAATTTTTTTAGTTGTCTCTTTTGATACAATGCAATTTGAAATGATTTATTTACTTTTTTGGTACAAACATATCACTTAAAAAAAGTGAATGTAATGGGCTCTAATAAGAAGCTTCCCCACACCCCTCTAGAAATTTATACTTGCCCCAACATTGAAGGGTGAGATTGGTATTTATAATATTCATCCACTAAATTGTATTCTATTCAAATAAGTCCATAACTTGTATTTTTCTTCAATTAACATACTCAAATATTATGTTTTTCTCTCCACACAAAATTCAATGACATTAACAATAAATTTAAAAATCAGAACAATGCATTTTTAGAATTTTTACAATTTTAAAGTATTCTAGGGATAAATACATTGTCAATAGTCAGTTCGATTTAAATTTTATAATTTTTTAATTCTCTTCTTTCCTACAATGCAATTTGAAATGATTTATCAACTTTTTGGGTACCAATATATCAGTTAAGAAAAAACGAATGCAATGGGCCCTAACAAGAAGCCTCCCCACTCCTCACAAGAGATTTATGCTTGACCCAACAATGAAGGGAGAGATTGGTATTTATAATATTCATCCACTAAATTGCATTCTATTCAAGTGAGTTCATTACCTGTATTTTTCTAAAATTAACATATTCAAATAGAATGTTTTTCTCTCCAATCAAAATTCAATGGCATTAACAATAAATTTAAAAATCAGAACATTGCATTTTTACAATTTTTACAATTTTAGGGTCTTCTAGGGATAAATACATTGTCAATAGTCAGTTCAATTTAAATTTTGCAATTTTTTAATTCTCTTTTTTCCTACAATCCAATATTAAATGATTTATCTACTTTTTGGGTACAAACATATCACTGAAGAAAAAGCGAATGCAATGGGCCCTAACAAGAAGTTTCCCCACTCCCCACTAGAGATTTATGCTTGACCCAACATTGAAGGGTGAGATTGGTATTTATAATATTCATCCACTAAATTGTATTCAATTCAAGTGAGTCTGTTACTTTTACTTTTCTAAAATTAACATATTCAAATATTCTCTCCACTCAAAATTCAACGGCATTAACAATAAATTTAAAAATCAGAACATTGCATTTTTACAATTTTTACAATTTTAAAGTCTTCTAGGGATAAATATATTGTCAATAGTTAGTTCAATTTAAATTTTATAATTTTTCAATTCTTTTCTTTTCTACAATGCAATTTTAAATGATTCATTTACGTTTTGGGTACAAACATATCACTTAAGAAAAAGCGAATGTAATGGACTCTAATAAGAAACTTCCCCACTCCCTTATAGAGATTTCTACTTGACCCAAAATTGAAGGGTGAGATTGGTATTTATAATATTCATCCTGTTGTTCCCACAGCCTTGTATGGGTTGTAATTGTTGTCAACTAGGGTTAAGTGTGCAAGAAAGTAAAGCCACATGGAAGGGCAAGAAAGTAAAGCCACATTGAAGGGCAAGAAAGTAAATATGTCGTGTAAGGGCAAGAACATAAATCCGCCATGTAAGCCCTATTAGGGTTTCATGGAAGAGAGTATATAAAGGCCTTGGAAGACAAAACTAGGGCAGAGGGCCAACACAATTGAATAAACAACAACCCTACAGCAACCAGCCAAAAGGAAGAGAGAGCAGAACGGCAAGAGATCAGAAACAACACCACCAGGAGAGCAAACCAGAAACGTCACCACTGAGAGAGCAAAACAGAACGTGCGACCTCCTGCAAACAAACCAGAAATGCCTCCTGCACTCAAACCAGAAACACATCCTGCGAGCAAACCAGAAACACATCCTACAAGCAAACTGCAAATGCCTCCTGCAAGCAAACCAGAAACACACAACTAGCAAGAGGAGAAATAAGAAACAGACCACTCGGAAGAGAAGACAGCAGACCTGGTATCCATGAGACCACCCGAAAGAGAAGACAGCAGACCTGGTATCCGTGAGACCACCCGGAAGAGAAGACAGCAGACTAGAAGCGTGAGGCAGGCCGAGAGACATGAACCAGAAAAACCAGTAGCATGAGGCAGGCTAAGAGACGTGAAACAGCAGACCAGAAGCGTGAGACCAGAACGTGCAATGGCGTGACTGATCAGAAGCGTGGGGCAGGCCGTGAGACGTGAAATGGCAGACCAGAAGCTTGAGTGCAAGCTGTGAAACCGTGAGACAGTGAAAGCAGGAGTTGTGTGAAACAACCTAGAGAAGGAATTTGGCGAAGCATCGAAAAGAACTCAACATATTTCTAGATTTCTTCAAGAGAGGTTAGAGAGCGTTGCGGTGAACTTCTAAGAGACAGTGGAGCAGCCTTTCAATTCAACAGAGGCAAGACAAGCTAGAAGAAAGGTAGACACAGTAAGTGACACTCTTTGTATTGTACTTGCTTAGTAATTGCAATAGTGAAAGGAGCAGAAGATTAAGACATCCATTGTAACTGGAATTCTCAAGTATAGTGGATAGTCTCGGTAAGGGAGAGTCCCTACCACCGTGGATGTACGTCACGTTGACGGAACCACGTAAATCTCGTGTGTCCTTAATTTGCTTTACGTTCTGTGTTTTGAATTGAGTTGTGAATGTAGCTAAAGTATCAACCAACCCATAACCTAATGAAGACCTAAACAAGAACATCTAAATTTTCTATTAGGCAAGGTGCCTGAAAGGTGACTTTGGGGACTATTGTGATTAGTAGGTAGCAATAGA